>VKOC01002061.1:0-20781 GCA_009364415.1 Spea multiplicata | reverse complement strand
GTCGTAGGACATCATTGTGAGAAGAAAACACTCTGTTGCTTCTGTAAGACAATAAAAGGAAAACTGAGTGACGCAGCCAGTGACGGATATTCTGCTTCCTCCATTGATTGTAACATGGAGCAGGTTGGGAACTACAACTGTGGTTATAAGGATATCGCACGCCGATAACTGAGTGAGGAAGAAATACATGGGAGATTTCAGCCTCGGATACTTTGCCACCAATATAATAATCAGCAGGTTCCAGACTAACGTCAAGATGTAGATCACAAGGAACAGAGCAAACAGAAGAGAGCTTACAGCCCGAGTATTCTGAAAACCCAACAGCAGAATCCCCAAAACTTTTGTTTGGTTGACTTCAAACATTTTTACAAATGAAAAAGCCGATGACATTTTTCATCTGATAGATTTTAGAAGTAAAATGTCTCTGAAGGCTCTTCTTCCTGGAACC
The DNA here is from genome assembly GCA_009364415.1 of Spea multiplicata. Taxonomy (NCBI): domain Eukaryota; kingdom Metazoa; phylum Chordata; class Amphibia; order Anura; family Pelobatidae; genus Spea; species Spea multiplicata. The sequence goes on along the minus strand of VKOC01002061.1, from coordinate 20,333 downwards.
CCAGCAATCACTTAATTATGCATCTTTAGTACTTATAGTGTTTTCATACAAAGATGATGATGCCAGAAGTACATATGGGATTTCATCATTGAGAAAATCAATCTTTGAGAACTACAATAATCCATAAGAGGACTGTTGTCAGGTTATGCAGTTCACTTCTCTTCTCCGAAATTCTTAAAAAGTAGTAGACCAAAGTCCTGCGACATCACTCGAGCCTGAGATCAACAATGTTAAAAATGTCCAGTCCTAATGTATAACCTGCAAAATCAGATACAATAGTTATATTATGATCCAAAATATTGGAAAGGTCGTTAGCCTGCTAATGTTATGTATCGTACAATCCTACATATTAGGACTAGGTATAATTTAGATCCAATAGGGTTAAACTAAGTAGCACAACTAAAATCACATGCACCTCCACAATATAAATCCAAAAGCAACTCAATTCACATTTAAACCCCTTCACGTCCGGCGACGTACCAGGCATGTCATGTCCAAATGGGCTCATTGGTTCTTCGACGTACTTGATACGTCTTGCAAAAAAAATGCCCACACATCGCCCAAATCGTAGTGATCAAGGGGGCACTGCTGCTGCTATCAGCCCAGGTGTCTGTACATGCTCAACAAGCAATCGTGGGTAAACTGGTGATCGCATTCCCAGCATTTTTTATGTGTTTTTTTGCCCCGTGTTTCCTTTTCTATATGAAATATCAACAACCTTCATCTGAATGATACTTTGAGAGCGATTTTTATATGGAAACATTTATGCAGCTTATCGGCCAGCAATCAGCCTGGGGGGTCTAGAGCCATTTGTCCCACCAATACGCTTCTAACATTAGAGCAGTGTATTGAGTGCAAGCAAGGGTTTAAGAACATATTTCACTGAAATATGTGATTACATTTAAGTATAATTAAGGTTAATTTTTACACTGAATGTTATAAATGTTTTTTTTTTCCACATTGCACATATGTTACATTTTACTGCAATGTTTAAGACAGACTGACATTAAAATGGTTAAATGAAATATGTTAAAAACACCCCAAGTAAAATACTTTTGGATGTCAACTTTCAACAAAAATATATACTTTTGTTGAGCAGTCTTTCTTTTTCCGGCTGCATTTGGGGCGCAACTCCCAGCATACCACATGTTTTAAAAATCATTCATATCATATGCATCATTCATATTTAACCCCGTAAGTGCCAAAATGTAAATTCCAGGCGTATGAGGCGTTTCCAAAAAAAATAGGACAAATACCTAAATACGCATTTATTTTCCCCCCCAATTTGCACTGGTTATATATCGTTTTTTAAAGGGAAAACTTTAGTTAGGTAAATTAGTTAATGGAATAAAAACATAGCAAAAGCACAACAAAAGTCTTTTAGTGCAAACATGTTAAAAAAAAAAAAATTCCTGATGGGGTTAAAAGATAAAAGAAAATGTAAACTTACCAGTCCTCTTATGTTACCATATAAGAAAATGAATATATTTGGATATTTAGATGGAAATATGGTTTTCTGTTAAGAAGCAGCAGAAGTTCCGAGCAATAAACAGACAATGACTGCTTCAGGGGTCTTTATACTGTGCAACAAACATGACATTGTTTCTGTATGAGGACCCCCGGGATGAGTAAGGCGCCTGATCGCAGGAGTGCTGGGACTACACATTCCTGTGTGTCTTAATTATGTTCACACCATATCAGTTACTGAGATTTATTCAATTGGAGTTTTTAAAATTAAATCCAAGCTAAGTGATCACATTTTCCCCCATAAGGCTTAATATTTTTGAGCAAAAAGGGAGTAGACACTAGACTTGGGCTAAGTCGTCGTGTTCATCTTTGTGGAAAAAAAACCTTCATATTCACAAATATTCGCTCATTCTTATGTTTTTTTCATGCAAATATTTGTGCACATTCTTCATGTTCGTTTTTTTGTTTTTTTTGTAGGGGTAATTTGAGGGTTAACACAGGGTTAACACGGAAAAATATGCAGCAGTTTTGGCGCCAGAATTTTAAACATTTGTAAGAACAACTCTATTGGTCACTGGCATGGGGCTCCTCTGCCATCAACCAATGAAGGGCAGCTGCTCTTCACTGGTTGATGTCAAACGAGCCTCCTGGTGGTGACCAATAGAGTCACTCTTAAAGACCTTTACTCATGACACCAAAGCCATTAGTCTTCCCATGTCAAGTTGCTCTGAGCTGTACATTGCCCTGCGCCTTGCCAATGAATGATGTCAGAGGAGGCCACTGCCTACCAACAACAACTATCATTTAACACCTTGCCCTGCACTTTGTCAGGGAGACCAAAGTATCCATTCCTCCATGGCCAAGTTGCTCAGAGCGATTGTCTAAGACTTAGACAACCGCCCTGAGCAACTTGGCTTGGGAGGAACAGGGATTTCAACACACTTGGCAAAAAGCAGGGCAAGGCACACCACGGAGCAACTTGGCTGGGGAGACTAATGGCTTTGGTGTCATGCGTCAAACTTCCATTAGAGCAGCTGCCCTTCATTAAGGGAGCTCAGTGCCGGTGACCGATAGAGTCGCTCATACAGACCTTTAACTCCTGATGCCGAAACTTAGCCTAGGAAGGCTCCAGGAGTTAAAGCTCAGTGCAAGTGATTCTATTGGTCGCCGGCAGGGGCCTCCTCTGGCATCAATCAATGAAGACCAACTGCCCTCCTTATTATTTTAATGTCTGCCCTCATTATTTTTAATTATGCCTTGGGATTTTTTTATTTTAAGGAACAAAAGGCCTTAGTGACTTCACACATGACTGCTAGATGGATCTGGACAAGGTTTTTACTATATAAGTGTCAATTGAGTGGACAGCTAGAAGATTTAGAGGAAGATGAGCCCCATTCAGAGGGCTATCTGCTGTGCACCCCACCAAGAAGTTTACCTGCCGTGCACCCCATCCAGGGGGCTTCCTGCCGTGCGCCCTGCCAGCGGGCTTCCAGCCTACAGACTTGCCACCTGTATTTGAAGTTAATCATATCATCGTATTCTGCCTGTGGTTTGTTTCTTGCGCCTGTCTGTAACAGCCCCCAAATTATGCATCGTGGGGTACAGATAGAACCCCTTGTATCCCCTGCACCTGGGCTCCTACCAGATCTGTTTACCCGGTTTGTGACTTTATAATCTCAATCTGACTAGACGCATTCCATCTCCCATCACTCTAAACGCTATACTTTCCCTCATGCCCCATTGTACATAAAGTAAGGGAAGATAGTGCCAGCTCCTCTTAGGCACCATTGTTTTTATTCTTTCTTTTTTAAAAGGGGACCGTTTTCTCGAGTGAGTCATCTTGCAGTTGTTGGTCTTTCTCTTTTTAAGGTGCTTTTCTTTGGACTGATAATGAGACCAGTGGCTTGGTAGATCCCCATTGCCTATGGAGTGGACAATGAATTTGTAAACATCAATTTGATGCCTAGCCACTTGTGGCATTTAGAGGATAGGTCATAGGTAAGGATTTCTTTGGTATGATTAGTGTTCTTTAAGGCTTCCTTTCTTAGGAATTTTTTGACCGCAAACAAAGACCAGTGGATTCACAGCTGAATGGGTCTTTTTTGTAATATATTTCTCCTTTGAGTGCTTGGATGGACATCCTCCTATGCATCTGGGGAATTTAGAGGAAGGTAGGTTGGGATTCTTTTTTAAAGAGATTTCTAACATTATGTCTATCTCACAGTGCAGGGCCTATAAGTTCACTTTATCATATTTCACCCTGCCATCCACCTAAACACTATAGCCCCATATTCATTTAATTACTCACTGCATGCGATGCGGAGGAGTGCATGGTCATTGTCGTTTTCTCCTTGGTTGATAGTGGGTTCTATTGACCTCTATTTCAAACGTATTATTTCTTTCAAAACTTGCATACACTCACATACAGGAGATGTGAGTGAATGGGGAGATGTGAGTGAATGTAAGTGCATGCACATTTAAAAAAATCAGGCAACCACAAATTCATGAATTGTGAGTAGCTTCCATTTTCAAATGTAAGTTGTTCCAGTGGATTGTAAGTATGTGTGAAATGGGACATATAATTAAATTACCTGGGAGAAACAGACACCAACTATGCATCCCAAACTCATAATTTGTTAACTGGAATTAGAGTTCCTTAACCTTAACCTTTTTTTCCATTTGGTGAGGCATTTTCTTACATCCTATAGGATCCCCAGGCATGGGATGGAAAGAATGGAAAGAAGGAAGCATTGGATGGGTACCATGCCTCTTGTCTTGTAGGTTTATTTTTTAAAGATGTTTATTCAGTACTTGATGGAGGGATAGGTCAGCTTTGTACCCCTCTTTTATACCTCTCCTCTGATTGTGACATATTTATATATTCATTAGGTTGCCTAGAACTTGAAAAGGAACAACAGGAAAACTTACACAAAGTTATGCATTGGAGGCTTGAAGAAAATTTTTTTTTCAAGAGATGATGAAATACATTTCTCCATAGCATAAAAAAACTCAGTTACTGTATTCACTAAGATGTGAAGCAGTCATTCAAGTTAAGGATTAACTCGACTGACCTTTAATGATTGAGGTAGCATGCTGTTATAAGTATATACAACACATGCCATCACATGTTAAAACTTGGTCATGTTTGTAAAGTATTAAAATTATTTTAAAAAAATACTTGGTAAACAACTTTTTTGGCAAATTTTTTTGCAAGGTATTACAAGGCCATGTAACTATAAATTTTGCGAGTTATATGTGAGGTCATGTGAGTGAATGCAAGTTTGATGTGAAAATACATGCCCGGAACGTGCAAAAAATATGCAACCAAGGTATAAAAACAAAGAAAAAGACTAAACTAAATAAATCATTAGAAAAGCAAGGATCCTTAGGACCCGTTTCAACCACAAAAGGACCATTTTTCCCTATACTCCATGTGTGGTAATAAAAGCACTGATGGGTATAACCCTACCCAATCCCAAACTCATAGGTATGCGGGGCTAAATATTTTGAATCTTTCTCATTGCGGCCATGATCTCAAGGGAGTCTTAGTGGAGGGGAGGTGTTTTTTTTTAATTTAACTCCTTCAATACCTCAGAACAGAGATGGAGGGGGAGAGGAATGGGATGGGGTCTGTGTCCTGACAAAGGGAATCATATTTATTTTAAATCCCCTCAACTCAAATGCCAGAAGGTGAGACACTCAATGCAAGTGAATGTACAACTTGGTTTGCAAGTGTTAGAATCTGTGGGTATGCAATTGGGTTGAGTCAGCTCAATCTAGTTAACCTTAAGTTGATTGAGCGCCTGTGTCAAGGCTTCCATCCTGTAGATTTAGAAATTGACCCTTTCTAAATAAATAGTAATTGGCGCTAAATTAAATAAAATGCCCATCCCTTTATACTACTGGCTCAAGCCTGGTTTTTCCTAATGTTACATTAGGTTGGGTTTTGTGTTCTCTTATAGCTTTCTGCTCAGGTTATTGGTCAGGGGGGTTCTCTATCACTACACAAAATGAGCTGACATTTGTGGAATATTCTCTATTTTTCTATAAGATGCATGAATTTGATTTAAAAATCCCAATTCCAATGAACCTAAGTCACTTTAACTTAAAAATAGTTAATACGCAGATGAATATGTAATCTCAGTATAGCGGCAATCAGGCCTCTTCCCTGGAGTTCTCTTTGTGATACCAATCCCCAGGGTCCTTACAACGAAAGGATGTCATGGTTCTTTAACATTATAAAAACCTCTAAAGCAGGCATTGTCTGTTTATTGCACGGTATGTCTTCTACAGAAACAGTGTGTCGTCCTATCAGGAAATTATTTCAACCTTGCTTCGGTTATATCAAAATCCTCTTATATGGTGATATAACAAGGTGGACCAGGCAAGTAAGTTTCCCAAAGCTCTGGCTTCTAAACCTCATTGACCAAAAAAGCAAAGAAGAATACTAAATGACTTTTGATATATTTTTTTAAATATTTTATATACTGAATTATCTATGTCTTGATGTCTAGTTAGGAGTGATAAAAGATATATTTTAATTATTTCCAATATTTTTCTTCTGAGTGCTTCATGTCTACAAAATGTCCCTGATATTCTTAAATTTCCTAACATACGAAATTTGCACGAAATCTGTATGTTCACTCACTTCTTAGCCTGGGATTTTAAAAGAAAGTTTGATCTCCCCTGGCATAAATACGAACTATGGAAATGTCGTAATCTTGATCAGTTCCAGCTCTATTGGTTTAATTATAGTAGCACAAAAGATCTGGATAGGTCAAATCCAATAATATCAAATATTTTGAAGAATATGCGCATTTTTAAAGGAAACTTTGTTTTTGAAGATTCATGGTCAACTTATACACCTATTGATACGTTACAACTTATTATTAAAGATATTAATCTTAAAATGTGGCGCCTTCATGGTATCCACAAAATTGAAGATATATGGTCTTCCTCTAGACTGAAAACATTTGAAGAATTACAAACTAAATTTCTACTTCCAAATAACGAATTTTTTTCATACCTGAGAATTGCAAGCTTTATTAAATCTAAGATTTGGCACTTGCCAACTACCCTAGACAAATTTATAGCTAAATATTCCAACATTAACTTAATCTCAAGACTGGGAACTATTTTAGAACAGACATATACTATTGAAAAACCTATCACTATACAGAAATGGGAAATAGATTTTGATTTTTCTTACCCGGTAGAAGATTGGAATTCTTCATGGTGTAAATTAAGGAAGGCAATCCATTGCATTAATCTACATGAACAATTCTATAAATTACTGCATAGGTGGTATTATGTTCCCACAACTCTACACAAAATGGCCAGCTCAAATTCTAATAAATGCTGGCGATGTAAATCAGAGCTTGGTACCGCTGCTCATATTTGGTGGTATTGTGATAGTCTAGGAACAATAAAACTTGAAATTACAAATCTTTTTAATAAGTTGTTTGGACTACAAGGGTCTTTAACTCCTCAATCCTTCCTTTTCCATATAGATATTCCAGTGAAAAATAAATTCAATTTAGAATTAGTAATTAATATCTTTGCAGCAGTTAAAATCTGCTTGGCACGAAACTGGAAGTCGGATGTAGTTCCGACCCAGATGAACATCTACGACCAAATAGAGTACCAACATAAAATGGAGAGACACTTTTTCTACTTACATAACAACATAAAAAAGTATGATAAAATTTGGCTACCTTGGCAGGAATTCCTCTGTTCCTTATAAGATAAACTTTCATCCTTGGCAATTAAGCTATAATTCTAGTTTGTTTATTCTTTCCTTCCTTTCTACTCTCTGCACTATCTAACCTATTAATCAGGCTATAAATCCACATTGCCGTCTATGTATGAATGCTAAATCCGTTTTATTACAATTTAAAATCTGATTATAAAACAATGGACAGGATTATGATTGTTTGTTGGAATGTTATTTTTGTTGTGATATTATATATAATAATAAAATTTGTTATAAAAAAACAAAAAAAAAAAAAAAAAAATGTCGCGCCTGATATTCCTTTTCTTGGAAAATCTTATCTTGAAATGCAATATTCGTCCCAGTATTTGTAAGACTAAGCAATGTTGACTGGTGCCGAATGAGCAATAAGAAGACCTGTTTTGGGGGACTTCGCCAAACCAAATTGGAAACTTTGGCAATAGTGGTTTTCTAAAGGGCTTCATGTTAAATTCATAGTTTCATGAACTTCCACTCTCATGTCCTTTAAGCGCTGCACTCGTAAATCCACCACTCTACTCAAACTTTTACAAGACTTGACCAAGGTGGGTTGAAAATATGTCTGTCAATAATACACTAGTGTTTTTACCGCCATTTAATTAAAATAGGTGAGATTTTAGGTGTCCCGCTTAGTTTTCCCCTCTAATTCTTTTAGCTAAAATATGTTATTTTCTTTAATTTGTAGGTTTTATATAAATCTGTCCATCAATAATATCTCCGATTTCAGGATGCTGAAGCTCCATTGTTTGAAAAGTTCAGCGTTAAGAGAACTGCATAACCTGAGAACAAACCTTTGGACTTTCATCGCTATTGGGTCACTGTAATAGCATCACTACCTGTTACTTCATCTTTATGTTAAACACTCAGATCAACTACTTATTGAACTTTTAGTTTCCATAAAAGTTTATTTGGGTTTTACACAGAATACTAACTTGTCTCTATGAGATAAAAAAAGAAACAATTAACCCTTATGTGCCTATTTCTGTAAAATCTGTCAGATATTTATATCTTGTTGTCTCCTCTCTTGATCTATATGTTTGAAATAAACCAGACCAGAGTGACGGAGATTCTGTTGTTGGGTTTTCAGAATCCTCAGATGTTTAACTCTTTAATATTTGTTCTGTTACTTGTGATGTACATCTTGACCTTAGTCGGGAACCTGCTGATTATTATACTGGTGGCAAAGTTTGATAGTCTGAAATCTCCCATGTATTTCTTCCTCACTCAGCTGGCATTGAGCGACAACCTTCTGACCACAGTTGTAGTTCCCAACATGCTCCACGTTATAATTAATGGAGGAAGCACAATATCTCTTTCAGGCTGCATCACTCAGTTTTATTTTTATTGTGTTTCACAAGCTATAGAGTGTTACCTTCTCACAGCGATGTCCTACGACCGGTATTTGGCCATTTGCCGCCCTCTGCATTACACGTCCATCATGGATTTTAGGCTAAATGTTCAACTTATTCTTTATTCTTGGCTTATAGCATGTATGATAACATTTATTGTTGCCCCTGCGGTTTCAGTGTTACAGTTCTGCGGTCATGTCATTGACCATTATTTCTGTGATCTTGCTCCTCTACTAGAGCTCTCATGTACAAAGCATCCTGCTGCTGAACTCATAGATCTTTTCATAGGCATACCCTTTGTAACCATTCCTTTCCTCTTTATTATTTTCACATACATCTCCATTGTTGTCACCATCCTTGGTATCTCCTCCAGCGCCGGGAGGCAGAAGGCCTTCTCCACCTGCAGCTCTCACCTGACTGTAGTTTGTGCCTCCTACGGGACTGTAATTATTGTTTATTTGGCTCCTTCCAAGAAACAATCATTTAACATGAATAAATTGTTATCTCCTTTGTATACAGTGCTTTGCCCTTTTGTTAACCCCATTATATATAGCCTTCGAAATGACGATATTAAGATAAACCTGAAAAGGTTTATTATAAATAGTCTGAAAAGAGTTTAGAATATAAGGGCAAAAAACCTTTGGTGGAAAAAACTCTTACAGCACCCATGATCAGCAAAGCCATGAATCATCTTTTTTTTGCTGAAGGAAAGGATCATCCAAGAAATAAAACACGATACATACTAAATTATTTTTTCTATATTTTTAATGTATATAGAGCTATGTCTTGAAATGTCATTATTCATATACATTTCCTGAAACACTAAGCTTTTTTGGGATAAAATCTTAAATCTGTAAATAATTCTGCATGCAATAACTCACAATGGCTCTAACTATTTCTTCCACATGTCAATCCTTAGTATATATATTTTAAAAAAATCATTTTTATACCAAACAGTTTTATTTCCTTATAACTACAAAGCAATTAATAAATACTATTCTAAAACCATGTATTGTGTTAGTCTCAATATTTTGTATTGTATGAAACCCATCTACATCACAAAAATCACATTCAGAATCACTCTGTACTAATAATATAGCTAATTCTTACCTACTGAGCATGTGTAGTCCACCAGGGAATGGCTGTCAGCCGGTTTGAAACCATGAACTTCATTCAACCATGAACCTTCATTAAGCCGTGTTAACGTCTACTAACGAAAATAGATTCTTGCACATTATGCCTTAAAAATCTTTCAAATAAAACTTGAAAGCGTAAAGGGATGTGCTCCAGGTGAGGCTTGAACTCACAATCTCGGCATTGCTCAACAAATACTGCCTTATAAGTACCGCGCGCTAACCGATTGCGCCACTGGAGCTCCGTGCTGGGTGGGCTTGCACTCGGTTCTCTTGTTTTGTCACTTGCCGACTGAAAGCTCCTCTGTGGGACAGCCAACATTGATGAAAAGGCTTATTGCACATTAAGAAAGGTCGCTTGACCAAAGTTCGCTTGAAGCCTTTTCAGTCCACAAGCCAATTGTCTGTTTTTTCTTTCAATATAGGCTTGTGGAAAGCTTTGTGATTCCCATGCCCAAACTGACTTCTACGGGGCATTCAACCTGCAGGAGGAGCTCAAGAGTTCTCAAGAGGGTCGCCATCTTGTGAGTGACGGCAACGTCACCTGCATGATGGCACTTGTGGTTGCTCTTTGGAGCAATCACAAGGCTAACGGGATAGGGGGGTTGTGTTGCTGCATGTCTCGATATCGAGGCATGTCAGCAACGCCGTTTATGCTTAGGAAGCGATTCCGATCGCTTCCTAAGCTCTTTTAGACGGGTGCCGCCGCGATCATTGATGATCGGTGCGGAGGCAAAAAGTACACACACATATATATATATACACTTTTTTTGGTGACAGTGGGGAAATATTTTTACATGTTATTAACCTTTTTTAATTATTTTTTACTAATGACACTGAAGAGTTAAAATATTGGCATTATAAATGCCCATACGGTGCCTAGTTTTAAAAAAAATGTATGATTTGATGGGTAAATTGAATTGGCCGGCTTCAAAGAAGGGTTTTCCATCACCTTTACCCACCATAACTTATGTAATGGTACTTCTAAACAACACTCCAATATGTGTTCATGTACAGTGTTTTCCCAAGCATGGATTTGCCTGGTTGTTTAGGTGTAACTTGTATTCACTTTTCACACGGAAGCATCTTGAAATACCTGTTTGAGATTTGAGAATGTCCACAGCACCAAAACCATCTTTTTGTTTCTAATCTCACTATCATATGGCCGGTCATCACATGTTGCCATATGAATGCTTTAATGTACTTCCTCCTCAACACCTGCCCTTCTTACCACAACTTTTGAAGCTGAAATGTTATATTGAAGGAGGTCTTATTTCTTTGTCCGGCTACTTTACATACTAGTACAGCATGATAAAAAATATAAAAAGCTTATTATTACCAGCCTGGACAAACATTCTGCTCAGTAAAGGTAAGAACGGTTGTCTTACCGGAACAAGAACCTTTGGGAAAACCCATGGACATGGTGAGATATTAGTTCTTCTTTAGCTTCTTAGGCACTTACGTGGGTCCATTCGTGTCTACCTGGGTATGTTCATTCAATCCATGCCGTGGTTGGTTTATGTATCTATAGCTTCATATCAGCAACGTTGATTACTGTTTTTGGTCTATTCATTAAGAAGTTGAGTGGCCAGATGACTTAAAGGTTAAATCAACTGTCTAGACTTGACCCCTAAAACTACCTCCCTCTGGTTGCCCCCCCATATTAAGAATTTTAACAAAAGATCATTGCATTTGTTAGATCTTTGTTAGATCAGGTTTGATCAACTGTTTTTTTTGTTACATCTACTCTAAAATAAGCAATATTAACAATCTTTTTCAGCGGGGGGGCTAACCTGTAGCCAGCCCCCCTTAACAAAAAATTCAAAATGTTACTTATTATGATAGCTCCGTGTTAGATCAGGTTTGATCAGACAAACTTTTTGTTAGATCTAGTCTTATTACTGAGATATTGCATACTTAATAAGGGGGGCTGCCCCACCTCAACTGAACTTTGGATTTTTTTTTAATGGATTTTGGTAGATATTCGTTAGATCCGGTAAGATCAACTTTTTTTTTCGTTAGATCTATCACGCAGGAGGCGGTATTCACAATCCTATTTTTGTGTGCGGGCCATGAGAATACATACGGGCTGACCCCGCCCTCAACTGAAATTTGGATTTTTTAAAATGGATTTGGTAGTATATGTCGTTATTTCGGGTTAGATCAAACAGTTTTTTTTCGTAGGGTCCATCACGCAAGAGGTGGTCTTCAACCATTCAATTTTGTATGTAGAGGATGGGTACACACACTTACGGGCCTGGCCCTCCTCTAACTGAAATTTTGGCATTTTTTTAATGATATTTTTGGTAATATTCATTAGATCCGGTTAGATCATCTGTTTTTTTGTTATATCTATAAGGCAGGAAGGCGGTATTCACATCCTATTTTGAGTGTGGAGGATGGGTATACATATGGGTTGCCCCCCCCAAATGAAATTTAGATTTTTTTCAATGGATTTTGGTAGATATTCGTTAGATCCAGTAAGATCAACTGTATTTTTCATTAGATCTGTCACGCAGGAGGCGGTATTCACAATCCTATATTGTGTGCGGGGGATGAGAATACATACGGGCTGCCCTCCCCCTCAACGGAAAATTGATGCCCCGCTGAGCTCTACCTCTGTTCTGTTGAATTCGGGGGTGGTCCGCACAGGGCGCCTGAACACCTAAGGCCGGCCCTGGAAACGCTATACAAAGCTAAAAGATAGAAAATAAAGCATTTAGGAAATAAAACCTATCCTCCCCGCACACAAAATAGGATTGTGCGATAGACCCTCTTGGAAACTTGGTTGTTTTTTTTTAAGGACTCTGCCATCTTGTGTCAAAATTGGAAAAATAGCTAAACTGGATTTTTTGGGGGGACCAAAACTCTGTTTAACTTCAAGGTTCCCTGCAAATGGTGTTCAGCTATTGTGAAGCCCTCAGTGTGCTGCATTGTGTCCCTAGCTCTGTGCTCCTGTCCCTTTGGTTCTCCTGTTTCTGACCCTTGGATTAACCCTTTGGCTGCTGCCTACCATACTGGCCCCTGAACTAAGTTTGGCTGACTCACTGTTGACATTCTGCTGGTTTTTCAGATGGACCGACAGTTATGTTTCCGTGTTCGTGACCACTTAGCTTGTCACATGAGAGCACCGGTTCAGTCTTATAGCATCTAGCTGTATCAGAGTAAACACAGTCAATGGACGTTTGAAGTTAAATCCTAAGACACTAACTGTGCATGATGGAGGTAACTTTTCTAAAGTGTTTGATGGCTGAAGCGGTCAGATGGTAAGTGTATAAGGAATCCAGTTTTGCTGTTGCTAGACCCACCATGTAACAAGTCTTTTTACTGTTCTGCCCTCACAATGTCTTTATAGGGCAAGGTTTGGCAGACAGAGAGCAGCTTCCTAAATAAAAGGAGGCATGGAGGACTATTTGGACGCTTTAAAAAAATCTTTATAAAACTATACAAAATAAGAATTAGGAAAATATATAATCTGCACAAATTCTTAGATTACATATGCATACAAACATGACTATTCAGTCTTGAGCCAATAGGAACAAGGGAATAGTATAAAAAAAATGAAACAGTACTGGTACAGAAACAGGTTAATAGAAACATGCTGCAATACATCATTTCTCCACTGGGTGAGTCTAAGGGTACAACCCGATATAGATATAGATATACAGATATCAGAACACTATCTTTAGCAAAAAAAAAACAACAACTTCTAAATAAGATGTGATTATATGTTTATAAATTCTAACAAATTGAAATTGCCTCTGAAATGATGTAATTTGTCCCTTTGTTCTTTGTCTACGCAAGGGTCCTTCCCTGAAAACCTCTGTAGAATATCCATCCCTAGTGACCTCCTACAGAATATCTCGAAAAGGTATAAATATATTCACAGCACACATAGACAGACTTAATGCATTTAAAATCCATCAGCAGGAGGCAGGTACGTTCATGACTCAGAATCTTTATGGTTTTTTTATTATTGCCTCAAAAGGAGAAAAGATAAATCTTTTAAATGATTGATATTTTACATATATTTTGAAACACTAATTAATGCTATTTATTGACAAATAATATTCATTTGCAACCTTTTTAGTTGATGACATACCCTGCTACTTTCAGCAATTTACTTTGTGTTTGTTTGTTTCAGATAATATTCATGCATTTGTTTTCACATAAAAACATCTTAGAGAATCTTATGAACACGACAACAATCAATGAATTCTGGATTCTGGGATTTGAGCACATTCACAGCCTTAAAATCCTGCTTTTTGTTCTGTTTCTAATAATTTACATGTTAACATTATTTGCTAATTTCACAATCATATTGTTTGTCTCCATAAGTCACCATATGAATTCCCCGATGTATTTCTTCCTCAGCCACCTGTCTCTCAACGACATCCTTCTCTCCACCGCCATTCAACCTGAAATGCTGCAGATTATATTGAGAGAAGGAAGTTCTATAACCCGAGCTGGCTGCTTCACGCAATTCTACTTTTTCTCTGTGCCCACTGTTAATGAGTGTCTCCTCCTCACCGTGATGTCCTACGACCGATATTTGGCCATCTGTAACCCATTGCGTTATTCCTCCATCATGGACCTTAAACTGTGTATTCTTCTTGCAACTTTTTCTTGGGTATGTGGTTTAGTGTTTGCTTTCCCACATATTGTTCTTTTCCACAAGATGACATTTTGTGGGTCAAATATAATTAACCATTTTTATTGTGACCTTCCTCCACTTCTCAGACTTTCCTGTTCAGACATATCAGTTAGTGAAACGGTAAGCTTTTTCAACTCTATCCCTTTAGTATTTCTACCTTTTATTTGTATTTCTTTATCTTATATAAACATCATTCTCGCCATCCTCCGGATCTCTACATCAGCTGGAAGACAAAAAGCCTTCTCCACCTGCAGCTCCCACCTGATCGTGGTCTGTATGTATTATGGGACCTTGCTCTTTAACTATGTGATTCCATCTAAAGGACATTACTTAGGGTTACAAAAAATGATATCTGTGTGTTACACTATTATGACCCCGCTATTAAACCCACTTATATACAGTGTAAGGAATGAAGAGATTAAAAAGACAATAACAAAAATGATTTTCCGGAAAAAAAATATAAATTAAAAACTATGTACAATGAACAGACTCCTAGTTCAATATAGCGTCACCAATTTATGTATGAACAACAATGCTTTTTTCCTTACCCGTGGATATTAATAAAATAAAATACATTTAATAGAGATACAGCTAACATAATATAGAGATGATTGGATTATCTTATTATGTTTATCTCTGTTTCTCTAGCAAAAAAAATATATGCAGCAAGGGTTAACAGTAACCATTGCTGCATTTATTTATTTTTGCCTAGTATGAGCTGTTTAATAAATATACATAAGTCGGTCATGTGATATCTCAGTTTAGGCTTTAAGCTTAATATTTTCTAAGTCCGTGTGAAATGAATGGAAAAAATTTAAATAATTTTAATAATTGACCAATGGTTTATCAAAGTAAATAAAAATGAATTTTACAAATTATGCAGGCTTTCTCTATTGCTAATACAGCCTTCATATGAGGCCCTCTCTTTCCTCTTACTCCCTCCCTTTTCCATATAATTTCAACCCAGTCTCTTAATGTCTAGAGCACATCTATTTATACATCTATTCACTAAACTGAGAGCAGTTGCGAATTAAAAGTCCAACTAACAAATTCACGAAAGCCAACTGGAATTAGCACTCACAGGAGAGAAACACCTTGCATGCACTCACATGTAGGAGGTGTCAGTATATGAGAGTTTTTAAAAGCAGAAAACCTAAGCAGGTTGCTTGCATGCAAAGGGATGTTGGAAATCTTTAAAGACTGGGTTGTTTTTTTAAATTTTTGTACCCTTTGTAACATTTCTGCCGTGCTCAAAATATATATATTTTTTAAATCTGACCATACTGCTTCCATGTCCTATTTGTTACATTTTTTAAGCCAGTCAATGAAATTTACTCCCATCAAACCTTATATGTTTGAAAACTAGCCACCTTGGGAATACTGGGAATAGGGTGAGGGATTAATTTTTTTTAAAAAATATTTAATCCTTATCCCCTTTAGCAGGAAATTGGGGAGAATGTTCTTAAGGGAAATATATAACCCTTCATTGTATTCTTCTTGTAACTTCCTCTTGGGTATGTGGAATACTTCTTGTTTTATCACATATGGTCCTTTTTCATAAGATGATCTTTTGTGGGTCAAATATAATTAACCATTTTTATTGTGACCTTCTTCCACTTCTCAGACTTTCATGCTCAATATTATTTCTGCCAGTAATTGTTATCTCTGTAACTTATATAAACATCATTCTCGCCATCCTCCAGATCTCAACCTCAACTGGAAGACAAAAAGCCTTCTCCACCTGCAGCTCCCACCTGACCGTGGTCTGTATGTATTATGGGACGCTGGTGTTTAACTACGTGATTCCGTCTAAAGAACATTACTTAAGATTACAAAAAATGGTTTCTGTGTGTTACACTATTGCAATCCCACTGTTGAATCCTCTTATATACAGTCTACGGAATAAGAAGATTAAAATGACAATAAAAAAACGTGCATTTATGAATTAAAAACCATGTATGATTTACAACTAAGAAAGTAGGCCCCGGAGACACAACAGAATAGCAGGAGGGGCCACATGATCCGGCCTTGATTATTGTAAGGGTCAGGCTTGACCTCAGATTGGCCCTAGGCAAATCAAGTGGGCGGTGGCCACTTGGCTATTTAAGGAAGGCCAGGGGTCGTGGCCTTCCACTTTTAAAATTCTGGAAGCAGTGAAGAAGTTTTCCCTCCCGCCCGCCCTGTTATTCGTGTGCCTGTGTGGGTTCGGCCCCTTTGTTGGGCACTGTGCGGCTTGACTTCGTTGGCGGGGAACTGAGTTCCGGTTGGCTGTTTTTAGGATATTTTGTGGTACCTGGTTAAATTGGGGGGTATGGAAACCGTGTTTATTTGTTCACGTTTGTGGGCGTTTCCACCGGCAGGTCCAATGGAATGAGGGGCGTTGTGCCTTATGCCAGTGCTAGTGCGGTACGGCTCGTGGTAGGGGTGCCGGCAAAAGTTGGTGAAGCTCCCGACGGAGGGGAGCTGTCGGAAAGGAATCGTTAATCCTAAGGGGAGTGGTAGTAACCTCCATGGCGGTAAAGTGTGGTAGTAGGGTGGAGGGACCCTAAGTCATGGAGGTTACAATGTTACAACGTTATGTATGTTTAAAATTCAAATAAAGTTTTACGTGTCACAGTGCTTTTATAATAAATAAAGCTGTGGCCTTTTCAAAATCCATTTGGTTGTCTGTCTCAGTTATTTATGGTACATTACATTATGTCTTAATCCCGTTAGCATGACCCACAAGCTGTCAAATGCTGGGATCAAGCCAAGTTAAATGCACAAAAGGTACAGAAAGGGGAGCAGACCCTAAAAAACATTCAGAGTCCGACCAATATGTACACACAACAAAAGAAATGATCAGTGAATACCCAGTCAATACTAATTGAAAACACCTATCCGATTGGGGATTTTGTCACACTATATGGCCATTAGCCCGCCACTACGTCAATTTCATCAAATCTGCACTGCCATTAACCCACTGAGACTCTTATGCAATTTAAAGCCCTCCACACAGGTGTCTCATTAATGGTGTCCAGAGATGATTTTATTGTCATTGGTGTGTTTTCAATAAAAATGGACCATGTTTCCACCTCAATATAAGTGCTGCCTGATGCTTGGGGTGGGCTGCTACGATACCTTAAGTAAGCTTCGGCTAGCCACAGTGCCAGCGCAGCTCCAGTTCAGCGGCATCCCCACTTCTCTCTACAACGCTGGTTCTGTCTGGCACTGAAGGGGTTAATCGCTGGTGTCCTGGCAGGAGCAAGCAACGTTTGGCAGGAGTACCCAGTCGGGGTACAGAGCGTCCCACCATAGTCTTTAAGTACTGAGTCTACTTTCTGTTTATTCTTTTTTTCCTCTCCTTTCCACCGCTCACTGCTTTAATTTGCATTTTCTTCTCACTCCTCATTCATGCACAAGGGCTCTGACAGCAACTCCATCATTCCCTGCTAACTGCCAGTATGGATGTCTGGTCTACGCTCAGTAAACACCATTACTGCCTACTGTTTTATAGATTTCTGTGGCGTTTCTGCACGTGTGCATTTGGTGGTTTCTCTAAGCAAGCTGCATCACCTAACACCTGACTTGCCGGGAAACTGCCATCTGCGCATGTGCAGACAAGATTTACAATATAGCATAAAGATGATACTTGATGGTACTGATATGAAATATCAGTGATCAATTTTCTTTAACCCCTTAATGACAAATGCATTCTTTTCAATGGGTTTAGGGATTGCCCATTGTCCTTAAGGGGTTAAAATATCAGTTTATTTTGCTATTTATAATTATTATTGTCAAATTGTATTGATTATTAATATTACCTGTCAGATATATATATATATATAAAAATGCCCATCATACCTCTACTGAGATTTTCCAAGAAACTTGTACAGAAGGCCCCCAAATTATTTCAGAGAGCTTTCCTTTCGTTTTTGGCACAATGAATTTAATTTCCAATCCTTTTCCTCTCCCTTGGTCATGTCTGTGCCTCCTGCCCTTATTCCCTTAGGGTTCTCTGTGCCCATTACCAACAGTCTTCGCTCCCCTTCTTGCCTCGTCCGTACCTTTGTCCACTTCCACTGCCTTGTACCTACCACACCCCTTTCTCACCCATCTTCTCCAGCCATTGTTTGGTCTCCTATGATCTGTCTGTGAAGCTGCAGAGAAGATACTGACGGGGGAGTGGGGGGAAGTCACTGTGCGAGAGAGTGCGCAGCTGCAGAGAATATACTGACAGAAGAGGAAGGATGGGGTGCAACAAACGGAGAGAGTCCATGTGTGAGAGAGAACAGATAGAAGAGATAGGAGGGAGAAGGAATGTGTGTAGTGTACACAGTGCCTGCAATAGAAGCTGCCCTATAAAATATAATCCTTGCTTGTCTGTAGAGGTTTTACGGGCACTGCAATGGTTAATTGTCATTTGAATATAAATTATGCCGCGTTAGGTAGTTTTTAACTTTTTATAGGATGTATTTGTTTGATAACATTTGTTTCCCTGTCCATAATTTTTAGTTTAGCTGCAATAACCAGAAATACCAATAACAAAAGTTATGGTGGGGTAAAGGTGATGGAAAATCCTTCCAGTTAAAATTAAGGGAGTAGCAGAAGAATTATTGAGCACTCATCTACATCTACCAGATAAGGCAGAAAGCTTCTGCTGCTGCTGCCACAACCACAAGGGATTCTGGGTAGGCACATGCAAATAAGGTCAACAATGATCACCTTTCACCTCTATATCCACTTTATACATGGATCCCTTGAGAGTAAATGTCTGCTGTACCACAGCCTTTAGACAGAACTCAAGAGAGAGGTTCAGTAGCCAGATCACCACTCATATATATATAGTTTTTTATGAGAAAGTCCTATAATTCTATCGCTTCACAAAAATTCCTGCATGGAAAGAGTTAAAATATTGGCATTATAAATGCCCATAGTGCAACGTCATCTGCATAATGGCACTTGTGGTTGCTCTTCGGAGCAATCATAAGGCTATCAGGGTAGGGGGTTGTGTTACTACATGCGTCGATATCGAGGCATGTCAGCAACACCGTTTATCGATTCCGATCGCTTCCTAAGCTCTTTTAGACGGGAGCCGCTGCACCGATCATCATTCTTTTTGTGGGGAGGGCTTTCCTCCCCGGATCCGCGGTCAGCCTCACTAATGTGTCAAGGAGTCGTGCATAAAATAAAAAATGTGTCTATGGCTCTATCACTTGTCGTAGAAGACCCACTTTATTGAAGGACTGAAGGGAGGCAGATATTATATGTTTTGTGATTTTCAGCTCATCTGAGTCATTTTCAGAAAATTAAGTTTTTATGTATTAAATGGAGTTATTAGCAATAATAATAGAGAAAGAAGAATATATTTTACTGATTTTTTGCCGCTGATAAGTGACCCAGTGGCCTAATGGATAAGGCACTGGCCTCTTAAGCCAGGGAATGTGGGTTCGAGTCCCATCTGGGGTGCTCTTACCCGAGCAAAAGAATGGCTGGGCCCAGTGTAACGCCATTCGCGAGGCATCTGCCGGTACGCAAGGTTCTTTTACGCCAAGAATCCATTCCACTCGAAATCCATGTCCCAAAACCACCCCTTTAAGCATGGCTCTACAAGCTTGCATGGGAATCACAAAGCTTTCCGCAAGCCTATATTGAAAGAAAAAACAAACAATTGGCTTGTGGACTAAAAAAGCCTTCAAGTGAACTTTGGTCAAGCGACCTTTCTTAATGTGCAAGAAGCCTTTTCATCACTGTTGGCTGTCCCACAGAGGAGCTTTCAGTTGGCAATTGACAAAACAAGAGAACCGATTGCAAGCCCACCCAGCACGGAGCTCCAGTGGCGCAATCGGTTAGCGCGCGGTACTTATAAGGCAGTATTTGTTGAGCAATGCCGAGGTTGTGAGTTCAAGCCTCACCTGGAGCACATCCCTTTACGCTTTCAAGTTTTATTTGAACGGTTTTTAAGGCATGATGTGCAAGAATCTATTTTCTCCA
The DNA here is from genome assembly GCA_009364415.1 of Spea multiplicata. NCBI lineage: Eukaryota > Metazoa > Chordata > Amphibia > Anura > Pelobatidae > Spea > Spea multiplicata. The sequence goes on along the minus strand of VKOC01002061.1, from coordinate 8 downwards.
ATCTTTTC
>VKOC01002058.1:0-10941 GCA_009364415.1 Spea multiplicata | reverse complement strand
TTGTGCAATTTCCTATTGAAGAACAGCTAACAAAAAAAAACGCTGTGTGGCTGAATTGGCGTTTTTATGGGTGTTTTTAGCAAAAAAACCCAAGTGGAAACCTAGCCTTAAAGTGATTCAGAGGGGTTTCGCCTGCCACCACTTATTGCTTCCGTGGCAAGCTGATTGGTCCCTAACTTATTGGGATTCGAAGGGGAGTCACCTGGCACCCCTTCCTGCTTCCATGGCAAGCTGATCGTCGCTAAGTTAAAGGGATTCATAGGGGCACCGCTTTGCACCCATCTGCTTTTACAGCATGCTTATTGGTCGCCGAATTAAGGGGGATTCAGACGGGCACCCAGCTCCATTTACAGCAAGATGAGGAGTTCAAAATATCTGGTTAGGGACATTATTTGGAAAGAACAGAGTGCCCTGATAGCGTGGTTTGCTGTGTCTGTATGTAAATTATCCCCTTGTACTGTTGGTGTGTTTCCAAATAAACTGAGTCCCGTTTTTACCTCAACATGAGTGCTGACTGATGGTTTGGGTGGCCGGCTATGATACTTTATTGCCCTTTTTAGGACAACAGTTACACTGTGTAGCTAAGCTTCTGCTAGCCACAGTGCCAGCGTAGTAGCATCCGACCTTCTCTCTACAGCGCTGGTTCTGTCTAGTGCTGAAGAGGTTAGTCGCTGGTAGCCCGGGCAGGAGGAAGCAATGTTTATCAGGAGTACCCAGTTGGGGTACAGGGCGTCCCATCACAGGCCCCATTCCTCTTTTCATGTAGTGCAGCTCCATCCCTATGTCTTACCACCAAAGGAGTATATTCACTGACTTTCCGAAGGATTAAGGGCTTATGAAACTTGTGTTCCCCTTGTGCTGGTCGGATTTGTCTTCCCCCCTCCTTGGCGCAAGCAGCGAATTCATGAAAATATGCAGAGACTAGGAATCGTGGCGATGCTCACAGACATTTGGAACTGTGTCCCTACTGACATCCTTTGTCCCACTACATTGCTCTTTTGGGGTTACACTATGCTACTGGGAGCCACACTGGGAGATGGTTATAGAGAAAGAGCTCATTTAGGAACCCTGATCTTAAGAATCGGGGTTCACCCAGCCGTGGCTATGGAAATCTAGCCTGGCTACCGTGTAGCCTGGCTACCGGGTTGCTTTCAATGCTGTTGCTCAAGGTTCAGTTTAGAACACAACATCCTTGGACCCTAAGCTATCCATCTGTTCCCCCGGGATTGACACTGCAACTTTGGGATCACTGAAGTGACACTTTGTCGGGTGGGCATTGCTAGCCAAAGACTTGTACGGAGGTGCCGGAGCTGATTATGCTCCAGATCCAATAATGTTGTGTATAAACATCTGTGCTGTTCCCAATAAAATAGTTCTATTTGCGTCTACACTAAGTCTCGGCTAGTGCTTGGGTGAACACAAAGGGTTAATTGCTTAACTAGTTCTTGGAGCTGTTGACTGTAACTTCAACAGAAGACAAGGTTTTGCTAGCATATGCAATAACCTTGCTCGTATCATCCTGTTTCTGATATAAATCTGCACTTATGCTTAAGCTAATAACGAGCGAGACTCCTCCATGCTAACTAGTTACGTGACCCCTGGCGGTCGGCGTCCAACTTCTTAGAGGGACAAGTGGCGTTCAGCCACACGATATGAGATTATTTTATTTTGCACAGAGACTCTGGATCCTGACTCTATTCCGGATATTTTACTGTTACCTGATTTTTGGGATTCTCATGTTTACTGCCTGTTTTGCATAACATCTCTTGGTTATGCCACCTACTTTGGAAGTTTTCAACTTTTCATTATTAAATTGTGATAAAAAGATACTGCACCATTTGGGTTTTCGCCTATATTCCAGATTGTAAGAAGAACTCAAGTTCTATGGTCTTTTTTGCTGAGCCTCCCATACTGCTATCTTTGTGAGTGCATTTTACATCACATATTAAGAGTGTATTTTTCTACTACACTATTATTGTTGTTTTTATTTTTTCCACATGTCCTTGCGCCCCATTTTTTATTCTGTATGAACATTTGTGAGGAGGCATTTTTCCCTGGGAGCTGCAGAATGTGTAGGATATATATATATTTTTTCTATTAATTTCACTGTGATTTGCGAGACTGGTGAAAACTAAGAACAAGAAACTGAGGCTAAAATTCTCAAAGGCTCACCATAATTGAACAATGGAAGACTGGAAGAACGTTGCCTGGTCTGATGAGTCTCAATTCCAGATTCCAACTGTGAGATTTAGATGGCTGGGTCAGACTTTGGCGTAAACAACATGAAAGCATGGATCCATCCTGCCTTGTATCAACGGTTCAGGCTGGTGGTGGTGGCGTAATGGTGTGGGGGACATATTCTTGGCACACTTTGGGCCCCTTAGTACCAATTGAGCATCATTTAAATCATTGAGTATTGTTGCTCACCATGTCCATCCCTTTATGACCACAGTGTACCCATCTTTTGATGGCTACTTCCAGTAGGATAATGTACCATGTCACAAAGCTCACATCACCTCAAACTGGTTTCTTGAACATGACAATGAGTTCACTGTACTCCAATGGCCTCCACAGTCACCAGATCTCAATCCAATAAAACACCTTTGGGAAGTGGTGCAACGGGAGATTCGCATCATAGATGTGCAGCCGACAAATATGCAGCAGCTGCGTGATGCCATCATGTCCATATAGACCACAATATGTTTTCATCACATTGTAGAAAGTATGCCATGAAGAATGAAGGCAGTTCTGATGCCAAAAGGGGGTCCAACCCTGTCTTATAAGGTGTACCTAATAAAGTGGCCAGTGCATCTCTGTTCAACCAATAAGGCCAGTGTTGTCTGTTATATTGGGGAATAATACAAAAGGATAATCCACTAAAGGCAAATAGAGCTGACTAGTAATCCAAGGACCAGAGGAGGATTTTGTCAATGATGGCCAAGGATTACTTGTTTCCCTTGGTTCCTCCTTACAAAAACAATGCACGGTGATTGGCAGTGGGCAGACATCACACTTATAATTGCTGAGAATTACAAGCTCCTGACCAATCTGGCAATACAAGAATTGCTCCTCCAAAAAAGTCACGGGAATGAAAAAGAATGAGTAGTAGCTGCACTGGTAGAATTTGACAACTGAAGAGAAAGACCCCCCTAATTCTCCCAGGGGACATTCAGCTCCCAGCTCTGCTACCTCTTTGTCATCGACATCCCAGGACATACAAGACAAGCTCTCCTGGATGGTAAGTGAACGCCAGGCGTGCTATGGTACAAACCCTTCCCCTGAAATAGTTAACCTAGTGATGGTTGAGAGGGAGAGAAGCTGAGCTGACCATCAGCTGAGCCACAGCTGTAGACAGTATGCAGGAAGATGTACACTCCCTACGAAGTGCTTCCTCCAGCTGCAACATCAAGGTAACCCATTAGACGTTTAAGACTTTTGATGATCACACAGCGGACACTGATTGTACCTGGAGACATTGAAAGTAACATCTTCACCTGGTTGAGAAACTCCTTGGCCAAGCTCCCGAGCTGTACCGTGCCATCCTTGAGAAATTGAGTCGGGAAGAATCTAAGGCTGCAACAACTAATCGATAAAATTGATAATAATCAATAATGAAAATCGTTGTCAATGATTTTCATTAGCGATTAGTTGAATAGATTTTATCGCATCAAAGATGAGAGTTTTTAGAGAGCAAATGCTCTGAAAAATACCCCTCAAATAGTGGTCAGATCTAGGTGGGAAAAAAAAAGTATTAAAGTAGCTCCGGCCGGCGGCATCAGCACGTAGCGGCCGTTTAGATTAGTTTTCCAGCAGTCTGATGGCCGCTAAGTGATGGGAGCAGCGTGAGGGGTGAAAGCTCCGCCCCTCGTACTCACCTTTCACCCCTCACGCTGCTCCCATCACTTGGCGGCCATCGCATACGGCCACTGGGTGTTGATGCCGCCGGGCGGCGCTGGTTTAATACTTTTTTTCATTTAATAGCCGATCCGACTTGCCATATTAAGTTTTTTTTTAAAAGTATTAAAGTAGCGCATCAGCACCCAGCAGCCGCTTAGATTACATTTTGGGTGGCCTGGGGGGCAAATGCCCCCCTGCCCCCCCGGCCCAGCCTGCCCCTGACCTTGACCCACCACAAGGTAGAGGCCCCTGGGCAAGCCCCTTTCCATCAAACCACTCAAGTTCTGGAGGCAGTTCAGAGCCATATCCGCAAAGAACTAGTAGAGATGCAGGCTCTAGGGGTTATCAAACCCTCCTGCAGCCCCTGGGCTTCCCCAGATATCTTAGTGCCCCGTTCCCTGTCCACTACAGATGCTTAAACTAAAAAACACCACCGACCTTTATCCCATGCCCTGAGTAGACAAGTTCCCAGGCCGCTTAGCTGGTGCTGCCTGTATTTCCACTCTTGACTTGAGCCGGGGTACCGGGCAAGTTCCTTTGTGCAATTTCCTATTGAAGAACAGCTAACAAAAAAAAACGCTGTGTGGCTGAATTGGCGTTTTTATGGGTGTTTTTAGCAAAAAAACCCAAGTGGAAACCTAGCCTTAAAGTGATTCAGAGGGGTTTCGCCTGCCACCACTTATTGCTTCCGTGGCAAGCTGATTGGTCCCTAACTTATTGGGATTCGAAGGGGAGTCACCTGGCACCCCTTCCTGCTTCCATGGCAAGCTGATCGTCGCTAAGTTAAAGGGATTCATAGGGGCACCGCTTTGCACCCATCTGCTTTTACAGCATGCTTATTGGTCGCCGAATTAAGGGGGATTCAGACGGGCACCCAGCTCCATTTACAGCAAGATGAGGAGTTCAAAATATCTGGTTAGGGACATTATTTGGAAAGAACAGAGTGCCCTGATAGCGTGGTTTGCTGTGTCTGTATGTAAATTATCCCCTTGTACTGTTGGTGTGTTTCCAAATAAACTGAGTCCCGTTTTTACCTCAACATGAGTGCTGACTGATGGTTTGGGTGGCCGGCTATGATACTTTATTGCCCTTTTTAGGACAACAGTTACACTGTGTAGCTAAGCTTCTGCTAGCCACAGTGCCAGCGTAGTAGCATCCGACCTTCTCTCTACAGCGCTGGTTCTGTCTAGTGCTGAAGAGGTTAGTCGCTGGTAGCCCGGGCAGGAGGAAGCAATGTTTATCAGGAGTACCCAGTTGGGGTACAGGGCGTCCCATCACAGGCCCCATTCCTCTTTTCATGTAGTGCAGCTCCATCCCTATGTCTTACCACCAAAGGAGTATATTCACTGACTTTCCGAAGGATTAAGGGCTTATGAAACTTGTGTTCCCCTTGTGCTGGTCGGATTTGTCTTCCCCCCTCCTTGGCGCAAGCAGCGAATTCATGAAAATATGCAGAGACTAGGAATCGTGGCGATGCTCACAGACATTTGGAACTGTGTCCCTACTGACATCCTTTGTCCCACTACATTGCTCTTTTGGGGTTACACTATGCTACTGGGAGCCACACTGGGAGATGGTTATAGAGAAGGAGCTCATTTAGGAACCCTGATCTTAAGAATCGGGGTTCACCCAGCCGTGGCTATGGAAATCTAGCCTGGCTACCGTGTAGCCTGGCTACCGGGTTGCTTTCAATGCTGTTGCTCAAGGTTCAGTTTAGAACACAACATCCTTGGACCCTAAGCTATCCATCTGTTCCCCCGGGATTGACACTGCAACTTTGGGATCACTGAAGTGACACTTTGTCGGGTGGGCATTGCTAGCCAAAGACTTGTACGGAGGTGCCGGAGCTGATTATGCTCCAGATCCAATAATGTTGTGTATAAACATCTGTGCTGTTCCCAATAAAATAGTTCTATTTGCGTCTACACTAAGTCTCGGCTAGTGCTTGGGTGAACACAAAGGGTTAATTGCTTAACTAGTTCTTGGAGCTGTTGACTGTAACTTCAACAGAAGACAAGGTTTTGCTAGCATATGCAATAACCTTGCTCGTATCATCCTGTTTCTGATATAAATCTGCACTTATGCTTAAGCTAATAACGAGCGAGACTCCTCCATGCTAACTAGTTACGTGACCCCTGGCGGTCGGCGTCCAACTTCTTAGAGGGACAAGTGGCGTTCAGCCACACGATATGAGATTATTTTATTTTGCACAGAGACTCTGGATCCTGACTCTATTCCGGATATTTTACTGTTACCTGATTTTTGGGATTCTCATGTTTACTGCCTGTTTTGCATAACATCTCTTGGTTATGCCACCTACTTTGGAAGTTTTCAACTTTTCATTATTAAATTGTGATAAAAAGATACTGCACCATTTGGGTTTTCGCCTATATTCCAGATTGTAAGAAGAACTCAAGTTCTATGGTCTTTTTTGCTGAGCCTCCCATACTGCTATCTTTGTGAGTGCATTTTACATCACATATTAAGAGTGTATTTTTCTACTACACTATTATTGTTGTTTTTATTTTTTCCACATGTCCTTGCGCCCCATTTTTTATTCTGTATGAACATTTGTGAGGAGGCATTTTTCCCTGGGAGCTGCAGAATGTGTAGGATATATATATATTTTTTCTATTAATTTCACTGTGATTTGCGAGACTGGTGAAAACTAAGAACAAGAAACTGAGGCTAAAATTCTCAAAGGCTCACCATAATTGAACAATGGAAGACTGGAAGAACGTTGCCTGGTCTGATGAGTCTCAATTCCAGATTCCAACTGTGAGATTTAGATGGCTGGGTCAGACTTTGGCGTAAACAACATGAAAGCATGGATCCATCCTGCCTTGTATCAACGGTTCAGGCTGGTGGTGGTGGCGTAATGGTGTGGGGGACATATTCTTGGCACACTTTGGGCCCCTTAGTACCAATTGAGCATCATTTAAATCATTGAGTATTGTTGCTCACCATGTCCATCCCTTTATGACCACAGTGTACCCATCTTTTGATGGCTACTTCCAGTAGGATAATGTACCATGTCACAAAGCTCACATCACCTCAAACTGGTTTCTTGAACATGACAATGAGTTCACTGTACTCCAATGGCCTCCACAGTCACCAGATCTCAATCCAATAAAACACCTTTGGGAAGTGGTGCAACGGGAGATTCGCATCATAGATGTGCAGCCGACAAATATGCAGCAGCTGCGTGATGCCATCATGTCCATATAGACCACAATATGTTTTCATCACATTGTAGAAAGTATGCCATGAAGAATGAAGGCAGTTCTGATGCCAAAAGGGGGTCCAACCCTGTCTTATAAGGTGTACCTAATAAAGTGGCCAGTGCATCTCTGTTCAACCAATAAGGCCAGTGTTGTCTGTTATATTGTGGAATAATACAAAAGGATAATCCACTAAAGGCAAATAGAGCTGACTAGTAATCCAAGGACCAGAGGAGGATTTTGTCAATGATGGCCAAGGATTACTTGTTTCCCTTGGTTCCTCCTTACAAAAACAATGCACGGTGATTGGCAGTGGGCAGACATCACACTTATAATTGCTGAGAATTACAAGCTCCTGACCAATCTGGCAATACAAGAATTGCTCCTCCAAAAAAGTCACGGGAATGAAAAAGAATGAGTAGTAGCTGCACTGGTAGAATTTGACAACTGAAGAGAAAGACCCCCCTAATTCTCCCAGGGGACATTCAGCTCCCAGCTCTGCTACCTCTTTGTCATCGACATCCCAGGACATACAAGACAAGCTCTCCTGGATGGTAAGTGAACGCCAGGCGTGCTATGGTACAAACCCTTCCCCTGAAATAGTTAACCTAGTGATGGTTGAGAGGGAGAGAAGCTGAGCTGACCATCAGCTGAGCCACAGCTGTAGACAGTATGCAGGAAGATGTACACTCCCTACGAAGTGCTTCCTCCAGCTGCAACATCAAGGTAACCCATTAGACGTTTAAGACTTTTGATGATCACACAGCGGACACTGATTGTACCTGGAGACATTGAAAGTAACATCTTCACCTGGTTGAGAAACTCCTTGGCCAAGCTCCCGAGCTGTACCGTGCCATCCTTGAGAAATTGAGTCGGGAAGAATCTAAGGCTGCAACAACTAATCGATAAAATTGATAATAATCAATAATGAAAATCGTTGTCAATGATTTTCATTAGCGATTAGTTGAATAGATTTTATCGCATCAAAGATGAGAGTTTTTAGAGAGCAAATGCTCTGAAAAATACCCCTCAAATAGTGGTCAGATCTAGGTGGGAAAAAAAAAGTATTAAAGTAGCTCCGGCCGGCGGCATCAGCACGTAGCGGCCGTTTAGATTAGTTTTCCAGCAGTCTGATGGCCGCTAAGTGATGGGAGCAGCGTGAGGGGTGAAAGCTCCGCCCCTCGTACTCACCTTTCACCCCTCACGCTGCTCCCATCACTTGGCGGCCATCGCATACGGCCACTGGGTGTTGATGCCGCCGGGCGGCGCTGGTTTAATACTTTTTTTCATTTAATAGCCGATCCGACTTGCCATATTAAGTTTTTTTTTAAAAGTATTAAAGTAGCGCATCAGCACCCAGCAGCCGCTTAGATTACATTTTGGGTGGCCTGGGGGGCAAATGCCCCCCTGCCCCCCCGGCCCAGCCTGCCCCTGACCTTGACCCACCACAAGGTAGAGGCCCCTGGGCAAGCCCCTTTCCATCAAACCACTCAAGTTCTGGAGGCAGTTCAGAGCCATATCCGCAAAGAACTAGTAGAGATGCAGGCTCTAGGGGTTATCAAACCCTCCTGCAGCCCCTGGGCTTCCCCAGATATCTTAGTGCCCCGTTCCCTGTCCACTACAGATGCTTAAACTAAAAAACACCACCGACCTTTATCCCATGCCCTGAGTAGACAAGTTCCCAGGCCGCTTAGCTGGTGCTGCCTGTATTTCCACTCTTGACTTGAGCCGGGGTACCGGGCAAGTTCCTTTGTGCAATTTCCTATTGAAGAACAGCTAACAAAAAAAAACGCTGTGTGGCTGAATTGGCGTTTTTATGGGTGTTTTTAGCAAAAAAACCCAAGTGGAAACCTAGCCTTAAAGTGATTCAGAGGGGTTTCGCCTGCCACCACTTATTGCTTCCGTGGCAAGCTGATTGGTCCCTAACTTATTGGGATTCGAAGGGGAGTCACCTGGCACCCCTTCCTGCTTCCATGGCAAGCTGATCGTCGCTAAGTTAAAGGGATTCATAGGGGCACCGCTTTGCACCCATCTGCTTTTACAGCATGCTTATTGGTCGCCGAATTAAGGGGGATTCAGACGGGCACCCAGCTCCATTTACAGCAAGCTGAGGAGTTCAAAATATCTGGTTAGGGACATTATTTGGAAAAAACAAGGGTGGATAACATAGGGTCTGAGCCTATGGTGGCCTTTTTTCTAATAGTCATTACCAAAATGTTTGTATCTCATGGAGGTCAGTGGGGTGCCAGGCTTGGTTTCTGCTCCCTTGGTCAGCTGCACGGCATATATGTTTGTTTGAGCTGCCAGGAGCTTAAAAAAGGACTGGGGGGAAAACCAAATCTAAAAAAGTATTGGAGGAGATTACTGGGTCTGCCATATCTGGGGGGATCCAACATTGGTCAGGCACAGGTTCTTCGCATTTCATTTTGGCAGGTGGATCCTGGTCATCATCATCTGACATGTCAGACATTATTAGGTCAATATTTGATGTTATCAATGTGGCTTTGTCAGAGTCATCTACTTATCATATATCCTGATGCTGTGTTTGTTTCGTAAGAAAAAATAAAACAAGATGTTAACAAAACATATTTATTTCAAAGTTGTTTGTGACTCACAGAGTTAATAAAAAGAAGACGTATGCTTCTTTTATTTCCCTAGATGTGGGCTTTCAGTAAATATATATACTTTTGTTAATGTATTTTATAGTTTATACCAGTTGTACTATGGAATTCATCACTTACACTTACAAAAAAACACTTAGATCTACTCAGATTCATTATTTGCACAGGGGATGTTGTTGTAAAAAAAATATAACATATTTACCGTATTTGCTCGATTATAAGACAAGGTTTTTTTCAGAGAAAATGCTCTGAAAAATACCCTCGTCTTATATTCGAGATTGTCTTATAATCAGGCCTCAAAGAGGTCTGACTACAAGACTAAGATCTAGATCCCCGCAGAGCTGCAGGGGACCTGGATCCTCCTCACTGGCAGCCAGTGGATGTCTGCAGGATGCGTGCAGATGACCTCCGCTGCTGCTGGCACCTCTGCCGGTGCTTTTATGACGGAGCAACGGTGTGAGCCGGTGCTCCATCATAGAAGCCCCAGGGTAGCAGCGGAGGTTGTCTGCGCGCATCAGGCAGACGTCTACCTGCTACTCCCACTTGACACCAGAGAGTCTGGAGCACGGGGGACAAGCCTAGGGATGGATCGGTAAGGCGGGGAGGGGGGCATAAGCAATAGGGGGGCAGAATGGCAAATGAGGAGGAATAAGCATATCGGGACAGAGTGAACAGGGGTTATAGGATTATCTGGGCAGGCAGAGTGCGGCAAAAGATGGGTTATAAGCATATCTGGGAGGGGCAGAGTGGCAAGCCGTAGGGCAGATATGAAAAATACTTAATGTAATATTTATAATAAACTTCTTATAGTAGTCTTTATTCAGGCTTTTTCTTTTTTTTCTAAATTAATATTCAAATTTGGGGGGTCGTCTTATAATCGAGCAAATACAGTATTTGAATGAACCACACAATTTGCCTCATACCAATAAAAAGTTGAACTTCTGCCTAAAAAAACAATATATGCCGTATTTGCTTGATTATAAGATGACCCCCCAAAATCTGAATACTAATTTAGGAAAAAAAGCCTGAATATAAGACGACCCTATAGTAAAATGCTTTACTGGTAAATATGAATTCATGTAAACTATTTTATCATATTTAATAAAAGCTCTGATTGAGAAATGTTTATATCCTTTTATTTGCCAATCTGCCCCCCCAGTTACTCACATCTGTCCCCAGGCTTGCCACTCTGCCTCCAGAAA
>VKOC01002055.1:0-12042 GCA_009364415.1 Spea multiplicata | reverse complement strand
GCCTGAGCAGTCATGGAGGTGGGTTCATCGGCGCCCCGGGCACTCAGCCTTGCAGGGCAAAACTATGTATTAAAAGCGTAGAATTGACATGCAAACACGTGTGCCAAACATGGTTATGCCAAAAAATTCTAACATAGTCCATACCACAAAATATGACACTAGAATGTGAGATTAGTAGCTTATAACAACTGTAGAAAATCTTCAATTGCGAGCAGAAAGATGAAGCACACTCGTCCAACGAGTCCGGTGATGTAAAAGATCCAATCTTTATTCAATCTCAGTTTCGCCTGAAAATGATTAATCATAGATCACGACTGGCAGCAATACTAATGTAGAGACTATGCCGAAATCAATGTCTCACAATGTGGTGATCAGCTTATAACTAACGTCATAACGTAATTGCGAAACGCGTCAAGCTATTGTTTTTGTTCTGCTGTGATATGTTTTGCTCCATGTGGATATAATTAAACGCTTTCAAGCATTGGATTGACACTCTTGGACTCTGTCGAAATCAGCACTGATGCTGTGTTACCAGGAAACCAAATGTGACTGTAATAGTGGTATACAACCCCTAAGCTGATAGAGGGATCCTTAAAGTAACAACACATCCTCATTCTAAGCAGTCTAAGAAATAGGTACTGCATGAGGAACCTGTAGCAAGGAACTATATGCTTTCGCCAGCATAAAATGCTTCCTTCTTCAAGACGTCCTAGAATACAGTCTTCGCCCATGCTAAATAAGGCAGGCAGCTTAGAGGGGATTGTGGAATACTTGGGGGGAAAGACAAAAGCTTTGAGAGTAATGGATTCTGCACATGGAATGTTAAAGCTATGGGGGAAAACATGAAACAAATACAAAACTAGAGACATGAGATTGGTAGAGGGAGGTGGAAGGGGGTTAGGAAGGTAAAAATGTACTGCATGATAGAGAAAGGTAGACTCAATAAGACGCAAGAAGTAGAAGTCCTAAGCGAAAAGTAGAGACATTGGCGGTACGCCAAGCTGAGAGCGGTATGCATATAGAATGCATCAAATAACAACATTAGTATGTGTTACAGGCTGATATCACTACCAGCATAAATTATAATAGTGTAGGAGCTCTAGGCCAAAAGAATAGTAGTAGCATCAGGACCTCAGCAGTTCTGTTGATCAGTTTAGGTTAATGCCTAATGTAGAATTCTACAGGGGGCAGAAGAAAGACATAAGCAGAAATCAAAAGGTGCAGTAGCAAATATTCAGTCCTAAATCAGACAGTCGTAAATAATTGGACAATGTAATCGATTTCCCAACTCAGATTTTACTAAGCTAATAGGAACCACACGGCTCCTTTAATTGTCGGTAATTAAACGGCAAGAATGTCTTCAAGCTTTTGGGAGGACGTTTTTTGTAACTGTCCCTGTCACTGGCAGAGGGTTAACCCTTTCAGGGCTGCAGGGTATGGAAGGGCATACAAATACTGTTTTGTACAACCTTTTGGAACCTGATAGGTGAGTTAAGGAGTAAAAGGGAATTAAGACAAAATTGAGATATTAACATGCGTGGTCAAACATTTAGTTATTAAAATATATACATTCTTTTTTTAATAATTTTATAATAAAGTATACTCCTGTCACTGGAAAATGTGTATGTTTAGATGGATATCACCATGTACCTGATGAAAAGGGGTTACATCATAGACCATACCTCTGTATCAATGTTTTATAATTGAAACACCTATTACTGATTAATATTTGAAAAATGTGTAATGTAGATATCATCATGTCCCGTTGTAAACTCAAACCTACTGTGTCTTACCAGCATGTTTCCCACATTATGTCTGGCATTGGGAATTGTTTTAGAAGTAAAAAAGCCTCAGATCTTCTGCATATTTAAAGTCAAACCTGTTTCATTAGAAACCGTCCAGATTATTTAGACAGAGCTGTGGGTCTGATGCTGTAGGATCAAACCTGTAAAAGTACCAACTCATCAGAAGATTCATTAGAAGATACTCCCTTAACGCTGGAATTTGAAGAGGGCAGATAAAGACCCCTATTTTACAACTTATTTTTCTTTTTTTTATGATGATAATGGCCCTTTTTATCTATCCCCACCATTTACTTTAATACTAGTTGTAAATGACCCATAAGGGACTTTTCCCCAGGTCAAAGGGTCTAGGGAGACATCACTATAGACATAAGGATAAGAAGCTGAGCGTGGGAGGCCAGCAAGGTTATGAAGAAAAATCAAAACTGACGTACAAAGCAAAAAAAAAAAAGGAAACTAAAGTATATGAAGAATGAGGATGTATACAAGAACTGGAAGGCTTGTTTGCTTGATAAATTCCTGCCAATGAGTCATTATCTAATGATATTTCGAGCAGTTTCTCTATTTGAATTCCATCACTTAATCCATTCAGGTCATTCAGTACTGAATCATTGTAGGAGATTCTACAAGACGCTAAATTTGCTGTTTTGACTTTAAAAGGACACCAGCGTAAACTGTTAATGTGTTCTGTATGTATTTTTTAAACGTTTTTCTTGCGGAAAAGTTTTCTGTTTTTGAGGGGTTTAATTTTTTTTAAAAAAACACAACTTAATACGATCTACTAGTACTAAGGCAGTGTACTGAGAGGGTCAAAATGTGAAAGCTTTATTTTAATGGAAGCACTTTCCTGCCAATCATTAGCTGCTGGAAGCAGCCAATCAAAAGCAAGATTCATCAAACCACGAAGGACGAAACGCATTCTACTTTAGTGCTGCTGTTATGGAATTGGCCATTTAAGTATACTATTATAGACAGTGGCTACAAAAATTGGAGATGATGGTTCCACAATTTTGTGGCAGCACTGATCTAGCTATATCAATAAATATCACCATTAGCTGTTAAATCTCCAATGATATTTGCTTGGGGAATCTCTTCAAGAACTTGTTCTCGATGCAAAGTTTCTCTTACGCAAAATTGCTGACATTTTTATTCACCCCATGACCAAAGCTCATTTTAAGGCTAGTGAGATATATCGGCTGTTAACCATAGTATTGCTTGCTATTGTTCTTTTGAAGTCTTTCTGATTCTCTCAGGAGACACAAATTTCCTGGTAATTCCAGGTGTCTCCCAGAAATTCAGTTGTTTCGGCTGCCTCCCTGACGCACACAAGAATCTCCCTGATGCACGTTCTGTCTCAATGTCTCCTTAGCTTCTCCGTTGACTCTATATCCTTTTCCCCAGTTCTGATTCTTATCTTGCCGCTTCTTGTTCTTGTGTCTTTGCTCGCTTCTCCCTGGTATCAGCGCCGTTAACCAGGCCTCCTTGAGCACTTCCTCCAAAGGGCAGAGGCTCAGCAGGCATCGTCTACCCTGGTTGAAGAAACGAGGAGAGGCTGCCCATGGGACACACCATGGGTCCACCCTTTTGTGGAAGTACTCCAAGAGGCCAGAATATTGTGGACGAAGTAGCGGAGAAAGAAAAGCGCTTCTATACCTCTCTTTCTCTGACAGTCTGCATTATTCGGGTTTCTTGGAGTACTTATGCAAAAGGGTAACTCGGGTGGATAGGCTCTCCCCATTCCTCCTTTTGGGGAGAGGGTGGGCACAGACCCTCTGCTCTTTTGAGAAAGCGCTCTGGGAGGACTGGTAAATGGAGCTGATAATGGAGAGAAGAAGAAAAAAAGAATAAGGAAGACAGAAGAACAAGTTGCGTCAAAAAAAGTGGAACTGAGGAAATAAGACAGGGAGACGGAAGTGGCCGGCGAATAAGGTAGGGGGACACTGGGACAATGCATGAGAGCGAGTATGTGAGAGAGCGTGACGGTGAAAAAGCAACAAAATGCAAACAAAAATTCAGAGCTCTTGGGTTTGTTTTCCTTTGTCTCATTGGAGTTCCTCTTCTTTTTCTAACATTCACAAAAATTAACAAAATTTACATATTTCTTAAAATTCGTACAAATCCGAATGCACAAGTCTAATTTAAAACACGAAATACCACATGCATTTCTGACAATTTGAAACAAAGGTATTATTCTTCTGTGAGTTATAAGTACACATAATCAGGCAAAACGAAACATACACATAACCACATTGTAACATACAAACTTAGTATTCGCGTTATAAACACCACACACATGTAAATTTTGACAACTGTGTCTTCAGCGATTTTTGACAGCGTTAAACTTATAAAGTCTTTTCAATTTCTGGCGGCTCTGTCCCAGACGCCCTGGCAATCTCCCTGAAACCCATTTTCCAAACCTGGGACCTCTGTTATCTGCATTTAAATTTTGCCTGAAAGCTTTTTCAATCAGAGTCTAAAAAATAGGTAGCAGAATTCACACTTCCTGTTCCATATCCAACCTCTTTCTTTTCAAATTGGTTCTTGGCCACATGGATTCCCCTATAAGAGCTTTGTGGGGTAGGTGGGATGTTCCTGGGTATGATGATTTTGTTTTGGGTTTTTTTGTGTGCTTTTTTTGTATTGCTATTGGAGAACTTGGGATTCCAAAGTTTATGTGGATTTGTTTATTAAGCTTGTGAAAGCAAGAGTTTGCTGCTGGGTTACAGTTACTTGACTTCACTATGTATTATCACAGGCCTTTCCTAGTTAGAGCATATGTGCCAACAGTCCTGAATTTCCCAGGACAGTCCCGTTTTTGGGCCCTGTCCCGTCAAATTCTGGTCTGTCCCACACAGCCAGCATTCGGTTTTAACTGTGTATGTCTAAGACATGCACAGCCAAAACGCTTGTAAATGAGCTACCCAAACTACTAGTATTTGTAGTTGCATGTGGCATCCAGCTGGATACACGTGACCACAAACTACACTTCTACATCTAAGCTGATATAAAAGTTTAGCATGACTGTATTCATCCAGCAGGTAGCTGCATGCTGATAATCTTTGGACCACTGGGCTTAACGTGCCAGGGACCATTTTTTGCCCAGCTCTGGTCCTAATACATTCCTTCCCTTTTCTGAATTGCTTTATCCACTAAAATATTGGTTCTCCCTTTTCTGTTTTAGCTTCAATTCAGTTAGTTGATTCTTCAGTTTTTTGCCTCATCAAGCAACAACTAATCATTAGTTACGTTACAGACCTATTAAAGTTTGACATCAGGTGTTATCCTGCCAATTGTAGGGTCTTCCAGATCATGGTCTACTACTACTGGCGTGTTCACAGGATTTCACTGTTCTAATAATAAAGTTCGACAAAGACTTTCGAATGTTATCATCTGGTGTGCCATTAGTGGGTCCTTTATATGTTTCCTTTGCCTCATGGGACACATACACTGATCAGCCATACCATTATGACCATCTGCCTAATATAGTGTAGGACCCCCTTTTGCCACTAAAACAGCCCTGATCAAAGCATGGACTCCACTAGATCTCCAAATGTGTCCTGTGGTATCTGGCACCAAGATGTTAGCAGCAGATCTTAAAGTCTGATAAGTTGTGAGGTTTTGCCTGTATGGATCAGCCTTGTTTGTCCAGCACATCCCACAGATGCTCGATTGGATTGAGATCTGGGGAATTTGGAGGCCAAGTCAACACCTTGAACTTCATGTTCTGTTCCTCAAAAAATTCCTGAACCATTTTTGCTTTGTGACAGAGTACATTATCCTGCTGAAAGAGGCCAATGCCATCAGGGAATACTGTGTCCATGAAAGGGTGCAAATGGTCTGCAACAATGCTTAGGTAGGTAGTCCTTATCAAAGTAACATCAACATGAATGGCAGAACCCAAGGTTTCCCAGCGTCACATTGCCTTCTTCCCATAGTGCAACCTGGTGCAATGTGTTCTCCATGTAAGCGACGTACAAGTACCCAGCCATCCGCTTGATGTAAAAGAGCATTAACATTATCAGTAATTTGAGCTGCAGTAGATTTTTTTGTTGGATTTTAAAACACAGGCCTGTCTTCACCCACCACATGCTTCAACAATCTATGTGGATACACGAAATCATAACTAAAAATATCTAAAAGTACATTTAGATTTATTTGCAAATTGTAATGTGGTTTGAGCAATAACAGACAAGAGAAATGAATTATTCTAATCCCACCAGGATAATATCACATAATCCTTATTCTCCCTGACTGCTAAAATAACAAACTTGACATTACAAGAAAAACACAGACATTTCTGAATATTTGCTTTAATAAAGACCTGTGTCCATTTGCAAAGATAAACAAGGAAAATGAAATATTTAATTAAACTGGGAACATTACAGGACACCAGTGGTTTCTAGGACAAGGTGAGTGTTAATATATATATATATTATATATATATATATATATATATATATATATATAGTGAAGAAGGAACTTTGGAGTAGCATGTTTTTTTGTCTGATGTATGAAAGTACATGTCCCTTTTGGCATTCACAGACACATATATTGTAAAGCAAACTATAGCTCAAGAGTTGATTAGGAGATTGTGTATACTGTTTTTGCAGTTCTAGTGTGTCTTCACTGATATTAGGATCAAAATCATCATAGTACACTTAGGTTGCAGCTTCATCGTCAGGCAAGGATGGATGGATCAGACAGTGATCTGCTTTACCGTATTTAGAGCTCCTGTTGTTGTCAATAGCATAGCTGGGTGTGCAAAAGCAGTTGGTACTTGAGGAGGCCCACCATGTGCCCCAATGGTTGTAAATCCAGCCCTGGCAATTTACCTTTAATCTTGAATTGTCCTCTTCCTGCAAATATTTCAGCAGTCATTCATCCTGAGAACTGGTAACTCAAGCAGTTGCTGGATAACTTCATATGTAAGCCTTTAATACCATATCACAAAGATTCTATGATAATGACACTGTAATGGTGACAATTAAATAGTCCACCCAACTAAATATAGCTCACCCTTCCTAGTGCATCTCATGCTTTTGGGCAATAGTTATTTGGAGGATTTGGGTCTTGACCCAGAGAACCAGAAAAGCGTGCTTCAACCGGCAATCTCCGGGTCAAACCCGCAGAGTTCCCAGGTATGACCATGTCACATCAAAGAACTACAGTATGCGGTTTTCAAAGCCTCAAAATGTCTTGTCCTCTAATCGGGTTATCCACAGAAAAGATTTCTTGCCAACTAGTCAGTCGAATGCATACGTCTCTTGGTTTTCATGGGATGTCCTGATTTCTTGCTCACTGTCTGGCTTTTGTGGGCAGTGGGGATCATAGGCTGGTGGGAGATCAATATCACAGACTTCCATAGCAGCTCACACATGGCCACATTGTGACTCTCTAAACAACCCTTGGACACCTGATATATTTTAGAATATTTTTGTCACCTTCACCAGCAGACATTTCTATGATCTCTGTGATTCCCCTCTGATGCATTTTTTTATTTTGGTCAACCAAATGGTTCATTTTGCTCCCGGGAAAACATTTTAATTTTTTTTGCATAACAAGTCATGCCCTTTTGTGCCCTCTACTCTATATATTACATGGTCTATTTTGGCTCACATGATTGTCTCTCATACATTTCCTCATTTGGTGCATAATTCTTTCTCTGCCTCTATGATCTACACTTCCCCTATTGTGGTTTAGCTGAATAATTTTACTCTTATTGCAAATACACTTTAAATAATTCATTCAACATAGTCTATGTTATTTCATTCTGTGTATTTGCATGATCTTATTACATGTTTTCTTGACCTTCTCTGAGCAGCTATTAAAGTGTATGAGCCAGGACCCAGCTATCAAAAGGTGCATTTTCTTCTTGAAATACACAACCAGGGGCATAAATAGAAACCATAGGGCCCTGGTGCAAAAATTGCACCAAGCAATATGCCCCACAGTGCCAGCTTTGCCCCAAATAGCTTATCAGTGCCATCTTATCCATCAAACAGCTTGTTTGTGCCACCTTTGTCCTCAAACAACTTGTCTGTGTCATCTTTTCCCCAATCATCTTGCCTGTGCCATCTTTTATCTTTGTCCACAAGCAGCTTGTCCGTGACATTTTTACCACCAAACAGCCAGCCCGTGCATCTTTGTCCCCAAACATCCTGCCTGTGCCTCTGAACACAACTACTTTCTTGCAGGAGTGGTGTGTCTCCCTTCCTCCATGCCATGAACAGAGTGATCCAGCATGTGGGAAGTGGATGTGATGTCATTTCCTGCATGCTCGATCAGTCAGATATCCAATTAGATCTTTACAATCTCCTCTCCCCTAGCTGCAGTAATTATCCGCACCTAGCGGCTTTAAAGGTGCATACAAGTGATCTCAGGGGTTCTGACCATGATTGGTCCAGTAATGTACACAATTATTACATTACAGTATATCATAGTTCTGCAACTAAAAGGTAGAGATAGGTAAGGAATCTTACATGGATTAACCTACTCCATATTTTCACAGGTTTCTTTCCCATTGTGAAGTTCTGAGTAAAATACTATGTCAGTAGGTCAGGTAAGAAACATGAATGATTTAAGGTTAAAGTTTTCCTCTGGTGTCATATCTTGATTCCATCTCTCAGTGTAGTAATGACCTACAGAGAAACCAGGAAGAGAGGTCCAAGTGTAGGACCAATTTGCTGCCAATTTCCATTAGCCACCTAGGGCAACTTTGGATTGCATTCAAGTTATGGGGATGGTGCTCACATAATTAGGATAGTTTTCTGGTGTGGTGTATAAAGCCTCTTCAAAGTATGTTTAGTCTACAATAAATAAGATATGTTTAATACCGCTCTGCATACACTGCATTAACTGTTTTAGTGTGTGTTACTGAGGTATATCTTAATATTCTGTTAAGGTCCTTGAGAGCAATTTTTTAAAAAAATTCTAGAAGTAGATATTGGAATACAGCCAATAATGCAGCACAATTCACAGGTAAGAGTATAGGTTTTATTCCCTAAGCAATGCGGGATCTTACAATATTAACCTGCCCTTCTAGCAGTACAAATCTCCTCTCAATGCAAAACTCCCCACATGTGGCATAAACCCCGTTTTGGACATACCTACATTAATGGAAAGCCACTTGTGGTCATTTGAAAGTAACTTGCAGTCCAATCTGGGGACAGCTAACAACTGCAGTGTTACGTGGTACCCGGCGAGAACCTTTCTTAATGTCAAGAAGGCCATGCTAAGGATCATTCAGCTGTAGGATCCCTTGTGTGAACTCTACAGGCACATATCCAGACAAGCTCCATAACTAGGTGTAAAATTAGAATTTCAATGTTTTTTTCGTCACAGAGTCTTTTAAAATGACTTTATAAGAACTTGGGAGACGGGGAGAAATGTAAATATCTTGCTGGAAAGTGTCTTACAGCAGAGCTGGCTCGGAATAAATAATATTTATTTCACGGCAGAAGGGAAGTAAAAACAGCCGGCAGATGGAGTTCATCATGTCAGTGTCATTACTGTTTTTGCCAAGGTCATCGTAACGCAAGTTGCGTGTTGTGCTTCTTCACGGCAGGATTTGCAGAAACAACAATTATTTTATTATTACATTTTTACACTTGGGTGACTTTAAGATGCAGGGATAAAAATTATCTGTCATACCAAACATTAAAAAGACATCAGTTCTGTATTTACTCAGAATCTTGGCTGGCGTCTTTATCTACAGATTTACATGACGTTGTGATTTTTGTGCTGGAATATATATTTTTCTCAAGAACTGTTTCAAATGAATGGCAATGCCGTTGTTTGAAATGTTTTTATCTCTGATCACAGCCAGGGAAACAAAGATATTTTCACTGCCAACTTGATCGATGTTGGCATCTGACTGACATCAAAACTGATCTCTTTTCTCAGGTTAAAGAATATTACTAGAATATATCGGATGATTCCTCAAGAATCTTACCACAAATCCACTTGTCATGTGGGAAGTACATTCAAGGAGTCAATTATCACCAAGATGTTTACTTTTGACCAAAACCAAAAAAAAAAACCGAGAATTTCATGTCATTCAATGAACCAGCAACTCACAGTATCACTGTTTTACTCTTAAATCACAATCATTTTACAAAGTCTTGGAGAATTATTTTCCAGACTTTGATCTTGAGCGGTAGAAAATATTTATAACACCTAATTGTTTTGATAAATAGTGACATTCAGGATACAACATTTAATAATCTATCACAGTAATACCAAACACTGATGGACATCAACAGGTGTTCAGCAGCTATCTTGATCTTTGCTTCTCCTGCTGGAAATGCTCTGGTACCTTTTTACATATGTTGAGGATTGCCCTCTTGATGGTACCATCTTTGTGCAAGGTCTAGGTAAATAGGGATGTAAAAGAAACAGCCTTTTCAAACACTTTTTTCTGCCGCACCACACTGTTTCAATTAGGAAATGTAGACATAATATAACATCTTCTAAATTCTGCTAAATCTATTATCCTTTTACTTTTGAAGAAGAACATTACCCCATCTGATGAACTTTATTTACTCAAGATGCTTACATCACAAAATCACTACCATATGGACTAGTCTTACCTGGTTTCAGTGAACTGAATTAGTTGTTGAAGAAGTTAAGCATGTTTGCCAGGTAGAGTCCAGTTAAGATCTTTACAATGCTTGCAGTAGCATCAATTGTGATATATACCTACTATATATATATATATACTCACCGCAGAAGTTATATAAAATCTTAGAAAATTGTTTCAGACTTTAAGTGATGAGTCATTGTTTTGGTTCCCTTCCATATTCTTCTCTCGAAGCCTTGTCACGTATAGTATGTGACAGCCTTGTGACATTCTTGTTGAAATAAAACTCAATTTGGTTGCCTTGTACAAAATCCCTTTCCGTGATTTGACGTGATAGGTTGTGCAAAAGAACTAGAAATTGGCAGGCCCCCCTACATGGCTAATGTTTTGGGCAATAGCATTTGTTTAATGGTACATAATCTGCCTGTGGCTAGAATGGATATGAAAATCTGTGCACACTCTGGCGCATTGTATCCTTCCACTCCTCTGTAAAATGCAGTGCATGGAAGACCAGGAGACTATGTCATATTATAGCCAGGGGCATAAACGAGCCCCTGCGGCCGCACACTCCTCCCAATCCTTCTTTGTGAGGAAGTCAGTCCTTTGAAAGCAGCCCCGATCTAAAGTTAATGTTACCTGTAATATGTGTATGTGTTGCAAAGTTTACACAGTATATTTATATACCATTGGGTTATGCGTTGAGGCAAAAATTTTATTTTTTTCATCAAAGTATAAATGCGTATAAGTCAGCACTCATTTCATACATTCAATAACATTTATTCAACAGATTAATTGTTGATTTTCATTGCACGTAAATCGCTCCAGTCAATGACTTTAATTATACATGTGTAGTAAATGTGACTACTTGTAGGATTACATGTGGTTGACCAGTTCACTACAAATTGTTTAATAGTGGCGGAAAACACTTAATCAAGGTAAGTCATAAGAATAGTATAACAACATCACACCAGAAGGGAAAACTTGCACCCCAACACTGCTTGTCCTACATCTGGCAGAAGCAGCTTTTTCAATGTTTCCGTCATCCACAAAAGTGTGCATAACTTCATAACTCGGAAAGCATTGGGAGCTTTTCCCTTCCGTCTTTGGCACATTAGCCAACTACAGTGACCAAATTATTAATGGTCCCATGACAGGCAGGTCCCTATCAGCTGGTGCTACCAACTTCCCAGTCATCATTATTATTGTTGTGCTTGAAGCATGAACACTTACAAGGCCAGCAGGATACATGCATGCTGCTTAGGTTCACAAATCGAGATGAGACCCATCTAGCTGTATTCACGTTCCATCCTCGTCTGACCTTTTCGCTTTGCCAGCATTCCAGACACAGAAGGAATCCTGAATCTCTTGTGTGAGAAACCCACATTAGCTCAGTTTGTAGATTTTGTGCAAATCTCTGCAAAGCTTTTAAAAGTAGATTGGACTATAGACCATGGTGCCAAAGGAACCAGATTTTAGAAAGCACAAACAAAAAAAAAATGTTGCTCATTCATCTGGTATTACAAATTGTTAGGATGTCTCATAGAAGATAAATATTTCTGTACTGATTCCTGCTGGAAACAGTACTGTTTTTTGTTCATAGTTATCTACAATACGGCCACCAGTATTGTCAAGTCGGGCTCCCATGACAAATGCGGCCATTGG
>VKOC01002054.1:0-11454 GCA_009364415.1 Spea multiplicata | reverse complement strand
TTATAGTTTCATATTGCATATACAGGCTTATGAAAACTATGGCATATAACCCAAAATATGGCACTTACTTATATTAATATTTTTATATTGAATTTATATTAATTTTGAAGGAATTAAACAATTCTATTGTGTACCTATTTTATGTATTGTAAACATATACCAAGAAATTAACGTTTTAAATGAGCAGATCTGGAATATATAAATAAAATTTAGGAAAGTATTTAATTAGAATTAGTAGATTGCTTCAGTTAGAAATATGTTATCTCAATAATGCGTTTCCATATGGAAAAAGTAGATAAGCATCAATAAGCATGAGTGAACTCAGAGTGTGGAAACAAGCCCTAATTGTGTGTGCAATCATTGACTGTCCTGTCCTCTGGAATAGCCTGTAGCTGGCATTATTCAAGTTTGTTGAGCTATAGTCCATTTGACTTTTATAGCATACTGTAACTTTCCAAATACTGACACATTCTTGTCTACATTCTTATCTAATAAGCTTCCATTTCCCTAAGGAACAAAATGTATGCTAGTAACAGACTTGTAATTATAGATCACATTACACTGGAGTGCAACACTAAGACTTGTTAGCCCCTGATGATACGGTACAGCCCACTTTTATAAATATTGGAATCATTTTTTTTTGAGGAAAAAAAAACAGAAACTAATCTTGCAGTAAGAATTTGTGTATCAAATAAACAATTATGCTTAATACACTGTACACCAAGAATGAAATGTTTAACAAAATATTATTTGAAATACTTAGACAGCCAGGTCCTACCTCCGGTATAATCTGACATACCAGTCTGTTCAGAGAGTTTGCATTACTATAACACTTTGCTATGGCAAAGTATAAGGAACGGTGTATACAAATACATAAGCATGAACATAGTATTCTACATGCTAAACATTCACCAATGCTTGTTTATTAGTATGCTAACTACATTCCTACCTATTCAAAACACTTATCAAAGAATGGCCTATTGATGCAACCTTTGAGAAATTATGGTCACAAAGTGTCATAAAATGCATTTAACATTGACTAATAAGGGCATCTACTTTTAAACAAACATGAGTTTACCAATGATACAAAATAAATGCAAATATTATACAAAAGGGCACTTTAGTAATATGTCATAATATATTCATACCTTAATAATGTGGTGCTTCTTGTTCATTGTTGGCATCTTAAACATTTGGCACCAATACGTTGTGTCTTTATGTGGAACAGGCACCTGTCTTGAAAAAATATGTATATCTTCAATAAATTTGATGGTGGTAGAGCTGGTGATTCTGGTGTAAAGTCTTACTTTAAAACATTGCACTTCCCATAATGCATTAATTCTACAATGATCCTCCATTGTACACGTGTGAAACATCCAAAGTTAAGGCCGGTTGACAGGGGAAGGGCAACCTCCAAGATTGTAGCCGAAAGCCTGGGCACAGGTTAAAGAAACTCAGATATTCTCCCCAGGATTCAAATTTTCATAACTACTTATCGGTCCTCAATATTTCCTTAATAACATAACAGGTTTAATGAAGCCCACAAAAATATACAAGAACAAGTTGTTAAGTCTACATGTACACACATACAGTGCAATCATCCCTTTTTAAGAAGAACAGTCCCTCTTTGGTCCCATATTCTTCTATTCTTCTGTTCTCCCCTAATGTGCCTTTTTTCTAGGTGCTTAGGACCTTAGGATGTCTGGTGGGTGTGTCACAATGGTCTACAGCCCTAAATGTTACAATAATGTATATTTAATCAGTATACATCTTTATTTTAAAAATACATATATAGGATTTTGCTTCCAAAAATATAGATCAAAAATAATGATCAGTAGGTTACAATGTCACATATCAAAATTATTGGCAAAGCCCTGCTCACTACCCCACCTCTAACCACATCCTCTCAACATGCTTGGGAACTCTTGAGGTTTGAACCATCACTGCTTCCCCAGATATCCAGGTTGTTTTTCCTCATTTTCCAGGTAGGGAAATCATTTTTGACCTCTCCTACTCCCCACCCACTTAGGTGTTTTCCTATAATTAGGCTTGCCCTCTAGCTCGCCCCACCTATCACAAAGATACTCTGTTGGAAGAGTTCGCTTTCCAGGTACCCTACCACAGGAAGGTCCCAGGCTTGGCTATAAAACATGTGTCTCTCTTTGGCCCTTTAAAATATTGTGAGGTATTCCCCCAGTGGTTTTTACCAGTAGACATCTGGCATGCCAAATTAATTAAAGTAAGACTGTAGCCTGCCAATTTGATACTACCGGTATTATACTAGCAATTTTACAGTGTACCTTTAACCAAAGCTTCCTATTGTTATGTGATCTTCCGCATTTAAAAACTACTCAGGATTGTTCAACCAAAATAATTATTTGTATTGTTGTGTTCAGGTAATAATGGATCTGAAATTTGTAAGTGTATCAAAATAAAACACCCTGCTTATTATTCAGTAGAAAGGATGATGTCTACAGTAAACATACTAAACTTACGTCTGCATTTGTGAAATTAAAAAATGGGATTTCCCCAGGCACAAAGTTGCTTTTCTCAGGGTTCAGTAAGCGCAAGCTCTTGCGACCGCAATTTGATCCATGGTATGTAGGTCCAGTAAGTCCAATGTCATTTCCATGATAAGCCCATATTACTCTCACGGTGCTTTCCTATAATTCAAACAAATATTGATTTGTCACAAGAATAAAACATTTTAAATGTACTATATGACAAAAATATGTGGACATCTCTCCTAATTAATGCTTTTAAGTATTTCAGACAAAACGCATTGCTAAAAGGTATATAAGATCAAGCACAGTTGAACGGATCATAGTAAGAAGCTCAGTCACTTTAAACATGGCAGAATCATAGGATGCTAGCTTTGAGACAAGCGAGTTCATGAAATTTGTGACCCGCTAAATCTGCCCTGCCTCTTGTAAGTGGGGCCTCCAATGACTGAAGCAATCCATACTGCCTCTGGAAATAACATCAGCACAATCATTGTGTTTCATGAAATTGGTTTTCATGGCCAAGCAGCTGCACACAGGAATCTACAGCATACAAAGACAATTTAGACAATTGTACGCTTCCAACTTTGTGGCACCAGTTTAGGGAAGGTTCTTTCCTGTTCCAGCATGATCCCTCTGCGATGGTCCATAAGGACCTAGTTTCACAAGTTTGTTGTGGAGGAACTTGAGTGACCTTGACAAGGCCCTGACCTTAATCCCACTGCATACCATTGGGATCAGCTGAAACAACAATTGCAAGCCAGGCTTTCTTATCCAACATCAGTACCTGACCTTACAAATGCTCTTTTGGCTTAATGGTCAAAAATTCCCACAGTCCAAAATCTTGTGGAAAGCTGTTATAGCGCAAACTGGGGGCCAACTCAATATTCACGCCCATGGTTTTTGGAATGGGGATGTCCACCAAGCTCATATGTGTGGGATGATCAGGTGTCCACATACTTGTCATATAGTTTACATTTCCTTTTATGTCTCTGGTTTGATCAATATGTTTTATTAGAAAGAAACCTACTGTTATTGTTTTGTCATTAAGGTCACATGTATGCAGAGCTCTGCTGAATTTTACAATAGTATGAGTGCCATTTTCCATTGCGTATTCAAGGTTATAATCCTGCTGTGAATCTTTATGAAGAATTCTGTTACCATCTGTAAAATAGTCCTAATAAAAAAAAACAGAGGGGAATTTGTGTTAAGAAAGTGCAAGAACAAAACAATAATAAGCATTGCTATAAACCCCATATACATTTTGACATGTCAAAATCTAACATTTTACAGTATATTTTAATGCGAAGGTGAACAAGGAACATAAGCAGCATGATGAGATGATGCAAAAATTTACACTATGTGGACAGCTGTTTAGGGGACACCTGACCATTACACTAACAGGGACTTTTTTGATATCACATTCTAAATACATATACATTAATATATAGTTTACAGCTATAACAGCTTCCACTTCAGCCTAGCAAGACAATTGTGGACAATACTATACATTCCCAACTTTGTGAGTGTTTGAGTTTGGTGTGGAAGAACTCGATTGGCACCGCAGAAAGCCTTGGCTTAATCCTATCGAACACCTTTCATATGAACTGGTACGGAGATTGCAAGCCAGGCCTTCTCATCCAACATCAGTGTCTGACCTCACAAATGCTCTACTGGATGAATGGGCAAAATTCCCACAGAAACACTCCAAGGTCTTGTGGGAAGCCTTCCCAGAAGAGTTGAAGCTGTTATGGCTGCAAAGGGGGGACCAACTACATATTATTGTCTATGTGTTTAGAATGTGATAAATGTCCCTGGTGGTGTAATGGTCAGGTGTCCCAATACTTTTGTCCATAAAATGTATGTGTAATTACCGTATATAAGACAAGGTTTTATTGTCTGATAACATCAAACAGAGTTCTGACTATAAGACTAAGATTTATAAAAATATTTGATAATCAGCCTAGAAAGAGAATTTGAAGATATTGTAGTGACTTGATTGCAGAACTAGAAACTAGAAAGGCGTGTGTGTGGGGGGTCGTTTTCGGTTTCAGTGAATCCTGAATTTTCGGTTTCGGTTCAGAATTTTCATTTCGGTGCATCCTACATTGCAACTCACTGTAATTAATCAAGGATTTATCCATAGTTACACAAAGTCACTTCTCTGGTCAGAGGATGCCCTCCATACAAACCGACCTGGAAACTTTCCTATCATGGTCATAAAAGCAGAGATACTGCGTCTTGTGCTGCTACAGCGATATACATATAGACACAAAAAGTCATAAACATACATAAACACATATGCAGCCACATGAATTCAGAAATGTAAAAAAAAAATCGTATGGAGTAATGATGTATGGACTTCCATGCATCTAGTATTAAGATTTGGGAGCTATGTGATCCCTTGCCATTCTATCAGTGGCTGCTAACAAACTTTTACTTGATGAGCCATGTTGCACAAATGAGGTTGTAAAAGTAAATAAATCACTGCAAATGTATTAAAAATAATAAATGGGGGGAATGTGAACACCCTTAGCTGACATTAAAACAAAAAAGCTCCATATGAATGCATAGAAACAGAAAGAAAAACAGAAAGAACAAAACTGAATGTTGTAGGTTATTACCAAAATCAGGTGATTTGATCTCATTTACAGATGCGCAATGTCCATATAAGAGAACGGTGGATAAGACACATTTCACTGCTGCCTGTCATTTGATCATCAGTTACTTTACCCCAGCTATTCCTCCATCCTAAATCATTACATGCCAATGGGAAAGATGAAACATAGAATAACAAAAATGTATTGTTTTGACAAGGGGATGCCCAACACTTGTAAAGTGCCACCCATGACTTTTATGCACCGGTCTTTTATCCAGAATATATCTCATAGTTATAGTTGTTAATCTCTAAATGCCTGGGAGAGAAGATTAGTGAATGACTATATTATAAAGATTATAATAGTAAATGGCCATTAGGTACAACCAGTGATCTCCTCCTGCAAGAAAAGCTTACTTGTATAATGCAAAACACATCAAGACTATTTGAAAGTCACCTTGCTGATAAAACTACACATTGTGCAGGTCCTGCTGTGCCCTTCTTGCAGGAGATTTTTAGTCATTTTTTTTATAGTAACCACATACCTGTCTCTTCTGAGTCACCATAATACCAGTGCCAAGATGTTCCACCTTGTTTTTGTTAGATGTGTTGTTATTGACAATTGTTCCCTCACCACAGCCACAAGACATTAAAACAATACAATATTTGCTATACTACATACTAGAGACCAGTGATTTCTCCACAGTATTGTCTGAACATGTTTAGATCTTCTTAATGTATAAGCAACCACATTGAAAAAAAACTGTGCCTCTGGACTATATCGCCTTCATCTTGCTATCAACCCAAAATCAAATGTTACAGTCAGGCAACAAAGGCATATACACCTAAACTGTATTGACCAATCATATCATCACTGCTCATCATCTTAATCACTCATCATGACCTCCTCCATCATCCCTTCTATTTTCTTCCTACTATCCTACTAGGAAATCCTATGATTTCCTAGCCACGCTTCTCTATACCATAATCTTAGCACAAATCATCATGTTCCAAAGTATTTACAGGTTCTGTCATATATCTTTTGTTAAGATTTTACATTACTGCTAGTTTTAGTTGATATCTGTTCCATTTGTAGTATTCCTGTTTTCACCATAGGGTTAACAGTCTGAGTTTCATGGCCATGAGACCATGTATCTCTAATTGACTTGGAAGTCATGTCCTGGGTCTCAAGTAGCTTCATTGCTGGGAGATATTTTAGTATCCTAGAACAAAGTAAATATAAGGCAGGCTTCATGCAACATCAAACACTGGCGCATGTCTGTCCAGCAGTCTTCAGTCAAGATTTCTTTAAGGTTGCAACCATAATCCTGCAATATATATATATATATATATATATTATATATATATATTACCAGAGCCACATTCTGAATTAATTTACTCTATGGCCTAGTGAGGGTAGATGATTAAGGGTCTGGAATCTGGATACAAGAAGAAGCAGCCAGGGGTCACAAAGCAAAAAAAATTGCTAAATCTGTCCACATGTAGTTGGATTTGCCACCATACACCTTTAATCCTCGGGACAGGCTACCACACATGAATATAGGTACATCCTGCCCCACAACCCTTTCAACAGGGATCAACTCACAGTCATGACATGGATGCTTTTGGCACTGCCATGAAGGACCAGTAAGCATGTCTGTGTTAGTAGGGAAGAGCATTAGGGGACCTCTCCATGGGCTTCCTGAAACACTAGAAGACCTTAATTAATTTTGATTGATATGTTTTAGCCTGTTGACTGCCCCTATTTGTCAAATTTTTGCATTATTTCTAGCAGTACATTTTAATACACTGTAAGTACATGGAAACATCCTAATGTTTAATATCACATGTTGCACATTCATGTTTTATGTGTTGGGTCAAGTGTGCCCTTCTAAAGCCTCACTCACGCTGAAGTCATGTCCTCTCTGTCCCTGAAGCCCAAATCAATGAAAGCACACTACCAAGAAATGATCCAAAATCTAAATTCAACAATGGAAAGCTAAAATGTTCACTCAATGAGTTGGCTGCTTTTGGGCAAGAATGCAAAAGTGTTTAAGAAAAAAATATAGTTCCTATTACTCCTTACTCATCTTGGCACTGAATATGTAATTAGATATAGGTGGGAATATCCTTTAAAATAATTATAATTAAGTGAATAAAGCGTGAGAGAAACTAGTTGTAGAACACGTATTTATAAATGGACGTCTACTAAAACATGTCATTGAATGAAAGTTATTTAGTATAGTTAACATAGATACAGAAGAGGCTAAAGGCAAAATTACATTATTTTTTATTTTACTCCTATCAGTGTATATTCAGCCAGACCACAATATCATAATAGAAAAAGGCTCCAGGCACTCAAGGGTTCCCAGCTTAGGCAGGTTTATTGAAGGACGACAGCAACAATGTTTCGACCTCACAATGAGGTCTTTATCAAGTTGTGAGATCCAAACTTTGTTGGTGTTGTCCTTCAATAAACCTGCCTAACCTTCAACCCTTGAGTGCCTGGCAGGCCTTTTCTATTTTTAATTTTCACTGGGCGCCAGCTCCGCGCCCTTCCTCGGCCACAGCCGCTAAGCCCACCCTCGACAAATTTCCTGTGCGTGCTGATGCACAAGATTCCTCAATTCTGGAGACCACAATATCATGTCAAAGCATTTTAGCTCTTTGCTGAGATTAATCTTGCAAGTAAATAAAATTCCGGCCCATTGTTGTTTGCATTTTATCTTATCATTGCTTTCCATATCTTTTTTCCAGTAATTTGTACATTTAAGTAGTTTAATTTTTTTTAACATACTTAGCAGATTTTGACACTGGAGCTTTCTATGTGTAATTTAACAATAATAAATAAAGCACTGTTCCTAGATGTGATCCTGTATGAGTATTTACCACAGCACTTCCCATTCAATTAAATTGCTCTCTATGGGAAATGTCCTTCCATTCCAGAAACAGCTGTACTAGCTCTAGCTTTCATATGAATTTACTTTCATGTTTCCGCACGTTTCCTTTTATCTCTGAGATCTTAGAGAACATCATGGGGAAGCAAATAATGTTGCTTGTCATCCCAGTCCAGATGCCCCTTGCTCCCTTTTCCGAGACAAGAAGAAAGCATTTTGATAGTATTATCCCCAGGAATACAAAGAAGTAAACTGCCAAAGGGAACTAAAACACATTACAAAGAAATACAAGTACAGTGTTCATACAAACAAAGCCTAAAAGGATATATATGGGGAGCTGCATTTTCTAACAAATTAACTATTAACCCCTTTACGACAATGGTTGATTTTATTTTTTGTACAGTTCTTGATAATGGCGTGTTTTAACATTTCTGCGGTGATTGCGTTTAGCTGTAATGTTCTTCTTTCTCATTTACTGTACCCATACAAGTTACATTTTTTTTCAGCAAAAGAAGG
Organism: Spea multiplicata; assembly: GCA_009364415.1. Taxonomy (NCBI): domain Eukaryota; kingdom Metazoa; phylum Chordata; class Amphibia; order Anura; family Pelobatidae; genus Spea; species Spea multiplicata. Next base: position 2,944 of record VKOC01002054.1, on the reverse strand, counting down.
GCTTTCTTTTACTTGAAAAATCTTTTACTCGTCTACAAAAGCTAATGAAAAATATTCTAAATAGATTCTACTATTTGTCCTGAAATTAGAAATACCCATTGTTTTTCGCATATTGCTATTTCAAAACTATTTTTTTCAGATTTTGTCATACTGCCTCCATGTACAATTTGGGACATCTTTGGGGCGAGCCACTTCACCTTACCCCATCAAACCATGTCTGAAAACTAGACACCCCATGGTATTTAAAATGGTAGCACTTAAACTTTTTCCATGCACAAATCCTACCATCAGCCTTTGTCAAACTTTGTGGTAGTAATTATTTCCACACACATCGCTGGCTGCCACCCACATCGCCGGCTGCCAGAGAAGGGAATTCCCCGCAGCGAAGCCGGGGAAGGTCTGTGCGATGCGCGTAGACAACCTCCACTGCTGCCGGCACTTTCGCCCTCGCTCGGCGATAAAAGCCCCGGTGGAAGTGCCGGCAGCAGCTGAAGTTACCAGACAGGAGGATCCAGGTCCCCTGCAGCGCTGCAGGGGATCTGGATCTTAGTCTCATAGTCAGACCTCTATTTGAGGTCTGGTTATAAGACTACCTCGATTATAAGACGAGGGGTATTTTTCGCGCAAATACGGTATTTATGGAGGTATATAAATATAAATAAATATATATTTGTGGAGGTATATATACATATATATTTATAATGTACAATGTATTTTATACACATGTATTTTGACTATATGGAGACATATAGAATATTTTGCATTTTCCTTTCCTTTTTTTTTTTAAAGCTCCAGGATTTAGGCTATAAAATGCTCTTAGTAAAAAATTGGGTTAATAGCTGGGTGATCTGCATAATCTTCTGAATTAGAAATCTTGGCTATATTCTTGGTCACATATTTCCTATATGTATTTAATGGTTATGAAACTATTGTTTCCTTTTTCACCATTATTCCGCATGCCGTCCTGATTTAATAATAAATATCCATAACCTTTTTTTATATCCATAACATTTTAGAACAGAAGTCATGTGGTGTTTGCTTGTCTGCACAATTAATACTTACAGTTGCAAATATAAAATACATATTTGAAAATAAAATCAGTAGTATGTGTCTACAAATGTTAGGGTCAATGACAATTAGTTCACTATTAAACAGCTCCATGTGTTTTTCCTAAAAAAAAATACACCAAAAAAAAAATACAAACAAATAAAACTTAACTCATAAAAAACATTCCAAATCACAAGACCTGGAAAAATGTAGTGAAATTCCAAGGGAATGGAGCATCTAATAAAATACCTATTGAATTTTACATTAATGTTGGGATAATTTCACAACAGAATAAACAAATTGTTGTTTGGGAAGTGAATAGGGAAAAGTGGGTGTGAGATATCATTTTATATATAGATATAGATATATATATATACACACACACACACACACACACCGTATTGGCCCAAATACAGGCCGCACTCCCCCTCCCACTTTAAGTCTTTAAAGTGGGGGTGCGGCCTATATTCTGGGTTTTCGTATCGCCCGGCGCCCGGGTAATCTGTTCAGTGTGCTTTCACAATCTCCCTTGCCGGGAATTCCCACGGGGGGAATCCCGGCAAGGGAGATTGTTAAAGCACATCGTGCAGACGTGCCGGCAGCGGAGGTTGTTTACGCTCGCCGGTGAACGCCTGCGCAGTAAGCTTTAACAATCCTCCTTACCGGTGCAGACTCCCAGAGTCTTGGGTGTCTTGCGGGGCTGGCGGGGGACATCTATTCTACGCAGAACGGTATACAACTTCCGGTGCCGGCACTGGTAAGTCTAGGGGAGGGGGCACATCTCAGGGGTGACACACACAGAGTGGCAGCATGTCTCGTTGGAACACACAGAGTGGCAGCATATCTCGGGGGGGGGGGAACGAGTGGCAGCATGTCCCGGGGGGAGCGATGGCGCATTATTGTAATTACTGACATTAACATTTACATTTTTTCTTTAAAAGAAGACCAGCCTACTTTTATGGGTGCGCCCTGGATACGTCGATGCCAATGGAAATGGGCGACTAGTGTGCATTATTATATATATATATTTATACACACACAGTATCCCACAAAAGTGAGTACACCCCTCACATTTTTGGAAATATTTTATTATATCTTTTCATGTGACAACACTGAATAAATTACAGCCTGTACAACAATTTGCTGTCCCCTCAAAATAACTCAACCCACAGCAATTAATGTCTAAACATTGGCAACAAAAGTGACTACACTCCAAATTTGGAAATGTCCAAATTGGGCCCAAAGTGTCAATATTTTGTGTGGCCACCATTATTTCCCAGCACTCCCTTAACCCTCTTGGGCATGGAGTTCACCAGAGCTTCACAGGTTGCCACTAGAGTCCTCTTCCATTCCTCCATGATGACATGACGGAGCTGGTAGATGTTAGAGACACTGCGCTTTAGGGTTTAGGTCTGGAGACATGCTTGGCCAGTCTATCACCTTTACCCTCAGCAAGGCAGTGGTCATCTTGGAGACAACATCCTCCATGACAACATCACGGAGCTGGTGGATGCCTTGTCCTCCACCCACCTTCCGTTTGAGGAAGGCACATAGATGCTCAATAGGGTTTAGGTCTGGAGACATGCTTGGGCAGTCCATCACTCAGCTTCTTTAGCAAGGCAGTGGTCGTTTTGGTGGTGTGCTTGGGGTCCTTATGTTGGAATACTGCCATGCAGGCCTAGACCATGACACTCCTACCACCATGCTTGACTGTAGGCAAGACACACTTGTCTTTGTGAGATACTGTATATAATTGCTAACAGCAATCACACACCTACATGCTGGAACCTGGGCATGATAGAAGTGTGATTACAGTCTCAATATGCCATTCTTACCCCCCCACACACAAACACACACACTCATTCACAAACATTCACTCATATTCATTCCCTTAATC
>VKOC01002053.1:0-51111 GCA_009364415.1 Spea multiplicata | reverse complement strand
TATATATATATATTAGACCCTGGTGCCGATAGCAGGTATAGATCACATTAAAACACAAACCCAGTTTTGCATGTATAGATCAATTGAAATTCACTTGTGATCTCAGCACTGAAGGTATATATCAAATAAACAGAATCAGACATTCAAATGCTGTATTTGCAGGTATACAATAATAATATATGAAACGTAACATTGCAGGTATAGATCAAATAATACATGGAAACAGCATTGCAGGTATGAATCAACCCAGTAAGACATACAAACCCTGTATTTGCAAGTATACATAAATAATGTATGGAAACATAGCACAGCAGATATGGATCTACAGAATAACACAAAAACCCAGCTTTGCATGTATAGATCAATTGGAATTCACATAAAAACACAACATTAACCTGACCAGCACCCAGATAACACATATAAGATGTGCCATCTTTGTCCCCAAATAGCCCAGCACAAGTCAACTTTGTCCCTAAACAGCCTGGCTTGTGCCATCTTTGTCCCATATACACCCTGCCTGTGCCATCTTTGCCCTTCCACAATTATACATTTATGATACACACAAACACACTTTTACAGTCACTCACTAATTCACACTTTCATTCAGACAATTCATCCACACATTAACTCATGCTCTCCCTCATTCAGACAATTCATCCACATATTAACCCATGTTCTCCCTCATTCAGACCTTTAGGTCCAGCGACGGGCGCACAGAGGTAGAGGCCATGCGGAGAATGAGGGGTGCAGAGTGGTTGCTCTCCCCCGCAAGGAATAACCAGGGGGGGCAATTTCCCCCCTGTAGCGATCAGTCCCCTCCAAAAGCCCCAGTGAAGGTTCTGTCACAGGTAGAGTGGGGTATGATGGAGTGAGTATATTTTAGTGTGTGTTTAAGATGGAGTGTATATGTGCGTTATAGCGATTGTGTGTGTACATGCGTGTGCTAATGTGTAAGTTAGTTAAGGGGGGTTCAAAGGGGCCAAGGGCTTACTCAGCTCTACGTATCCCAAGGCCAGAAGGTACCAGACCTCTCCTGCCATCCAGGGCCTGGTTCAAACCTTTCCTCCTCCAAAAAAAGAAAAAAATAGCGTTTCAACAAAACATTTTTATTATTTTTGATTAGTAGATTCTTATTTTAGCGCAATTATTCCACTGAATTCATTAATGTTAACTTAATAGCAAGTTGCTATGTTTTTTCTTTATGTTGATGTTTTTATAGCATCAGCTACTAATCTCGGCTGGGTGTGTAGTAAAAAGCTATTACATCAAATATGCGATACTGGTCCAATAAACAGAAACATTTCATCCATTGCTCCGGTAATAAGAGCAATTTTAAGCTTTCACCAGAATCACTATTATACATAAACCCCATAGATTTTTCCTAAAGTTGGCTTCCATTCGGTAAATGTGCTGAGCGTGCACGATAGTGATAAAACTTTGACCGTGTATAAACCTTTCATAACAAACCAACAACATGCTGCCATGTCATATAAATTGGTTTAACGTCACATCACAAGTAACAGCATTACATCTGCAAGAGCTGTAGGAATAATGGCTGCTACATTATCTACATTATATGCAAAGCTCAGTGTGACGTAATGGACATTATCGGCGTGGGACGCATACAGGACTGCTTGCACTCCTCCCCCCTAGTGTAATACTCTGGTTGCCTTTCCCCAATAGCTTCACGTGATTTGTCACCCTTTCCCATAGCATAACATTGAGGAATGTAGGGAGGGACTCTAATTGGTCATGGGAGCAGGTGCTTACGCACACACATTGGTCCCTCTATGTAATTGCTCATTGTTTATTGGTTGTCTTCATTATCTTCATCTTGCCCTCCTTTAATCTGTACTGGATAAAAGGCTATGTTCCCCCATTAACCATTTCTCAGCTGGTTGTCGGTGGGTTACAATGCCTCACAACCAGCTCAGGCTGCAGCCGTTTTCATCACAGTTTTAAGCGCTGGCCTTACCACAAACCTCTACTACTTTCATAAATCGCTCCAAATGTGTCCTTGCAGTGCATTGGTATCTATGGAGTATTTTATGGTTTATTATAACGGTGTGTATCATATCATACATATGTAATGTTACTTGATTCACTTGTGGCGCCTTATGATTAACATGTTAAAACCTGTACAAAAATGTCTTAAAATGTCACTGACTGTAACCGTGAATGGTTTGCAAACAACGCAATAGCGCTTTGTGAGGCTTTATTCGTTGCCCCTGACCGCATAGCCAAACCTGTCGAGCGCGCGCATGCGCGCAGCTTTCTTATAATCCGCGACCAAAGCGCGCGCACACGTTCCTGCATAGTGCAGGCACGCCCCCCTAAACGAGAACGCTGCTTCGGTCTCCTAGCAACCCGAAGAAGCGGCCACAGAACACATACACAAAACTACTGGACAAAGTAATGATAACCACTGATCGGTTCTAAAGTGGCACAGAGATTCGCAGAGCGCAGCCATGTCCTCAAAGCAAACCAAGAAGAAAGAATCTGGGCATCGGATGAGCTCTGCCATGGGGCAAACACCTCGAGAGTGAGTGGGGCGGAGGGCACTGGGTACAGTGGAGGGTTTGATGAGGTTAATGATGTCATGCTTGTACAAAGTGGTGGGATGTTTGAATAGGTGGCTTCAAATAATGCATATTTACTTTCTACTATTTATAGAATGATTACCTACTATAATGGAACCAAGTCCAAAAATTGATCCAGTGATTCAAAAAGCTCATATTGTATATTTGTGGCCACTTTCGCCTCCTACCGCTATTGTAGGACACACAAGCGTCCGCCTTCTAATTTCACTCTTGGATCAGTGTTGCTGTGGAGAGTATATACATTCAATCATTCTCATAATAATTATCAGCACTTACATAGGGGTCGTGCCACCATAGAAACAAAAGCCAATATATGAGCTCCCATGTCACTCAAGATACAAATGTCTTAACCAAGGTCTTGATCCGGCATGTATCGCTCCTATAAAAAAAAAAAAATTTTTAAATGATTTCGTTTTGAAAATATTTTCCAGATGATTAGATAAGTGCGTTTGGCCCTACACATTTGTTTTCTCTACCTTAAGACTTTTTCCAGTTTGAACAGATAAACAAAAGCAAGGGTGATAATGTATTAATTCCTTTAAATATATTATTTAATATATAATTAAATAAATATAATATATTACGGTATATATATTATAATATATCAACCAACAGTTCAAGCTTTTTATTGTTTTATTTATTGTTTATAAAAAAAATCTGAACTTACATTGACATTATGCATACTTCACGCATTTCCTTCTAGATTTGAAGCTCATATGAGCAGCCCCCCCTTACCTCTTGTTTTTAAGTCCAAATTGTGATGACCCATTGTACAGTGCTGCCGAATATGATGGCGCCATATAAATCAATACATAATAACAGTACTTTTTATGGCCTTGTAAAATGTTTAAATTATATTTAAAAGGATTTTAATATTAGCAATACCATCTTGCTGTTAGAATGTTTTAATTTGGCAGTAATTTGAAGTGCTGGTTGACAATATTGTTTGTAGCCTGCTATAGCTGGAGTTTAATCTAATTCAATATCCTGCTGTAATTTATAATACAATGTCTGCACACATGAATGTTCAGAGAATAGTAATAACATGTTGAATATAGGGTAAGAACCTGTAGCAATATCAGTAGTCTTCTGAGTATAAAAAAATACCATTGAGCAAATAATATCATCCAAGCAATAATACTTCGGAAGCAGAAGCCCTTAAGACAGTAACAATATCTAAACATCATATTGTGGTCTAAGACGCTATGCTGTCAGATCTGTTATTTGCTTGCAGAAACCCTTCAATCAAGTATATCAGATGTTACTATATATGGCTCATCGTTTACGTTACATGAACTGAGTACAAACCAGACATGCACACAACCTGACCCCATTAGAGTTGTGAATACCTTCTGACACCTCCTTTTATGACTCCAATCCACCTCTGATTTTAACACTATTGACTGATCAAAGAACCTTGTCTTAGACATTTTGATGTTATCTGCTTCCCAATTGTAACCATGCTATTTGTCTGATACTTAAAGAGAGGTTTTTCACATTATTGTATAACATGCCTGATGAAGGGACCTGAGGGGTCCTGAAAGCTTGCAATCTATATTTACTCAGTTAGCTAATAAAGGTATCATTCTAACTCCACTTGTCTCCTGTAATTCTACGGCTAACACGGTACCAACTCTCATCTTTTATGAACTGAGTATACATATTGATAATTGTTTAAGGAAATTATATATGTTTTAAGGCTCCAATACATATAAAACATACCGCCTAACAGGAAGCCAATCGCCCTGGTTAATAGGCAAGTTCAAAGGGAGATCACTGATCTCCATACCTGGGAACTCTCCAGGTTTCACCTGGGGTCTCCGGGTGAATCGCAGCCTCTCGGGATCAATGGTTTGCCATGGAGAAACTCCTGGTTACCTACTTCCCCTCAAAAAATGGGCTGCATTCCTGCCTGTGGGGCGGACCGCCAACTTTAGCATCAGCTGGATCACCCACTGATGTCAGCGAGACTGCCTGCCTCTATTACGAAAATGGAGGGCTCTTGGTAGCCGCAGCCTGGATGTTCCCACGTATGCTGATCTCCCTAGTTGGCCTCGAAAACTATGAAGGACCGTGCTGTCACAGTCTACGCAGTTAATTTCTGACTCCTAAAAAGCTACCTGTCCAAGTTGATAGCTTCATAAAGGCTGTGCGGGGGGGCACATGTAGCACCTCCCACTGCTGAAAAATGGCTGCTGAAAAAAGGAGACAATACATTTGTCAGCTTTTGGCCAGGGGACTCACATTATCAGCTGATTAGCCAGCAAGTGCACCAATGAAAGGTAGCTAAAATACATAAATAAATGTCTGTATATATATATATATATACAGAAACATGTAATGTGTCGGCAGGTAAGAACCATTTGGTCCTTCTAGTTTGCTCAATTTCTGAATACTTTCCTTAGTCCCTGGCCTTTTCAAATATCTAGGATATCCTTATGCCTATCCCATCCAAACTCAAATGCCTTCACTATATTCCACTTCTGCTGGAATATGCATTCTTCAGAAACAAAAACTTATCTGATAAAGAAACCGCCGCTCTGCAGATGCAACTGCTGTCCTCTTCCCTGGCCTGACAATTCTTGCCACTGATGATATGCATGCACAATGGGGTCTGAACGCTGTTCTAGCACTGGAGCTGACTGGATGCTAGTATGTCACATTTCATGCATGGAAAACAGCTGGGGGGGCATTAAGTGGCATATGATGGATGGAGTATGGGTTTAATGTGAATTCATTTACACTGCACGTACAACTTCGATGTTAAAATGACCGTGAGGTGCTGATAGATGAATATACCTACCCTGGCTTTGATTTGCCTCATTGACAAGAGAGAAAACCCTAAGCTGATTTGATTGTTTATTACACAACATTTCTACATTGCCTCCTACTTTGCATTTTGGGTTTTAAATCACTGTTGCTCAATTGTATATTAGCTCTCTGGTGTGTAGGAGGATTCAGTGATCTTAAATTTCCTGTTCTTCTGCCAGCAAAACAACTACTAGGGACAGGGGTGGGTTGTGTGTTGATTCAATGCGTTATTCCCCCCTTTTCCCACCTGGATCTCCCTGCTGATCAGAAAATAGCACCATAAAGCCATGCTTTTCTGACTAAACTTGCTAAAGCGAATCTTAAAAAGCCTCTATGGTTTGTTAGCCAAAACAAGGGTTCTTCAATGCAGCAGCAATGAGAGAGGCAGAGCCCAGATTATTTGGTGTACGTTATGCAGTGATGCAAACTGATGTTATTAGCGCAGGTGTCCCAACTGTCCCGCTTTGCATGGGACAGGCCCAATTTTGCCACTCTATTCTGCTGTCCCACCAAGCTCTACCTCTGTCGTGCTCTTCAGGACAAAGGTAGACATCTGTGTGGGTTTAGCAGGATTTTGGACCTAAATACCACGGTCCCGATTTCAATCTCTGGTGTCCCAGACACCGGGTAATGCATACTGCGCTTCAGCTTCCTGTTTGTTGGGAGGTACAGTCGTATGAAAAAGGAAGTACAACCTCCTTTATTTATATGGTTTTACATATCAGGCCATAATAACTATCATCTGTTCCTTAGCAGGTCTAAAAATTAGGCAAATACAACCTCAGATGAACAGTACATGACATATTACACAGTGTCATGGTTTATTCAACAAAAATAAAGCCAAAATGGTGAAGCCACATGTGAAAAACTAAGTACACTTAGTGCTTCCATAGGAATCAAGATGCTAAGTAGCAGACAGTTGCTGCTAATCAAATGCTAATTGTCATCAGCAAGTGTGACCACCTCTAAAAAAGCCAAAGTTTAGCTGCTTGCTGGTCTGGGGTATTCAGGTGTGTGTCAACACAATGCCAAGGAGGAAACATACCAGCAATGATTTTAGGGAAGAAATTGTTGTTGCCCATCAATCTGGGGAGGGTTATAAGGCCAGTTCCAAACAATTTAAAGTGTATCATTCTACAGTTGTATAAATCATGACACGGTCTAATATGTTGTGTGTTTTTGTTAATCTGAGGTTGTATTTGCCTAATATTTAGACCTGCTAAGAACAGATAATTTTTATTACTTCCTGATATGTAAAACCATATCATTCAAAGTTGTGCTTTTGCACACAGCTGTTTTCAGACGATTCTGTATAGTAAACCTTGCCATGTGTTTAAAGTGTGTGGATGTAGTAAAGTGTCCGTATCCATCTGGAGTGAACAGTGCAGAATTAAACTAAAATGTAAATTGACAGATCCAGTTCAATTAAAGGTCACAATCTCCTCTAACAATTTCAAAACTGGAGTGAAAATGTGTATGCTGTGTGGCTGTTCCAAATAGCACTCGCCATTTCCAAATACAAAAAATATCACAACGCAAAAATAAATTTTAAAATGATATTTCAAATAATTCCCTTAGGAGGTATGGGTAAATTAGTGTTACAATAAGAAGAAAAAAAACATAAAAAATCAAACAAAGGAAGCGATATAGCGCACAAAAGGGCAGATCAGTAACAGATCTATCTGTGTAGCATACTCCTGATGGCCATACTCCCGATGGCCTCACATACATAGATGCATACATACATTTACACATACTTATACTCATTGGTAATAGCCTTTCGTCTTCAGAACTCAAGATTCATCCTTTATCTGTACAGGGGAGTGCTGTGTGACCATGCCTACTTCATGTCCTTGGTCAGGTCCTATAGTCAGGTCTATGTCTTGTGTCTCCCATGCCTGTTCAAATTCTCTCACTGTGTGCTATCAGTCAACTGTTGCATTATCCATTTAAACCCAAAGACTTCAATTTATTTATAAGTCTTCTATTGGGGACAGTGTCTAATGCCTCCTCCTTGGTCTTTTTTTGTTAGTTACCCAGTCAAAAAAATTAATTAAATTAGTTTCTTCCTGTAGTAAACCCATGCTGTTTGTGATCAGGGGAACCATTTACTTCCAGATATTGATCAATCCTATCCTTTAGTAAGATTTCCATGAATTTGCTACTGGCGTGAGGCTTACTGGTCTGTAGTTAGCTGAGTCTCCTTACTTTTTTTGTGCAGTGGTACTACAGTTGCCAACTACTCCTTCCGTTAGGTACTGGTTAAATGGGTCTGCTTGCTGTTTTGCCTGGACACGTCAAAGCTCTTTTAATAGTTTTGGGTGTACCCATCAAGTCTTATAGATTTGTCTGTTTTTACTGTGGAGAGTTCAAGTAGAACCTACCCTATTTCTCTTTGCTATCAAGGGTCCCTCACCTTCATCTTCCTCTGTAAAAACAGAATTATTTAAGCCGTCGGCTAGATCTGTATCCTTATTTATATAATTCCCTTCATTTGTCTTTAGTTTAATTATCCCTGGTTTATGTTTTCTTCTCTGACATATATATATATACCTAAAAAATATTTTTATATCAGCTTTTTTGTTAACACAGCCGTTTTCTTCTCATTGTGTGCAAATCTAATAACGCGCTTTGCCTCCCTAAGCTCAGCTTTATATTTGCTCTTATCTTCCTCATCTGTTGATATTTCTTAAAAGGTCGCTTCTTCTCATTCAATATATTTGCAACATCTGTGGAGTACTACACTGGTCTCCTTTTTCTTTTAGCTTCGCTAACAAGTTTAATGCAATCTTCTGCTGCCTTTAGCAGGACATCCCTTAAATAGTCCCATCTCTCCTGGACTCCATCTAAAGATGTCCAAACCATCAAAGACTCACCTACCAGTCTCTCCATTTTAGGAACATCCATGTTTCTAAAATCAAAAACCCAGCTTGTTTGGTTTTTCCACCTTACATCATGGAGATTAAAGTCTCCCATAATGATAACCTCACCTTTCATTGATATCTTAGTCATCTCTTCAAGTGGCAGATGGTCAAGCTCCTCTGCATGTCCAGGGGGCTAAATATCACATCAATGCTGAAAACCACCTTGTTACAATGTTCTAAAGCATTTGGAATATTGAAGTGTAAAATGGAACATCTGAGGAAAAAGAAAGATCCAGTTATTTTGTCTTGTTAAAATAAATTTAAAGCCTAAATGTTTTTTTAATATGCTTCTGTAGGTCAGAAAGTCTGTATATATTACTCAAACAGCAAAACTCAGGAATCTGTATTAGTAGTATTATAAGGCTTTTATAACACTGCACTATATGATCTGATCTGATAACATTTTAAATAACATTACCAATTCCCCTTTCACTTCATTCTGCCCTTCAAGTACAGTATGTCTGAAGTTCTTGCCAATTTAATATGTATCTCAACGGGGTTGCCATCTCAAGAAAGTAGATAAAAACAAAGGTGTTTGTGGAAGCCAAATTAACAGACTGTAGTACAGTTGGTCGCCTTCAAATTCCTCTGCAACAGATGGAAGAACAAAGCGTTCAGAATCTGCCCCAATTTAATAATGGAATTAATCAACGCCTCAGGGTGGTAAACAATACCCTACACGAGTACTAAGTACCTATGTCCTGTTCGTGCTTGTTTTAAGTGTTTTTCAGGTATGCCAACAAAAGAAAATGTGCACATTTTCAGCTAAAGAACAGTTAGCAAATGCATGGGAATCTTCTAACTGTCATGAATAATTGGTGCTGGATGCTTTTTTGGCAGTAATCACAGTTTCAGGGGCTTGTAATGTGCTTTTGTAAAAAATGAAGATGCCCAACAGAAAATACATTCAGTAAAGAAATTAAAGGGACACTCCAGCCATCATATGCGCTTTAATGTGTACCAAAGCTATGTTCTCTTTAAATTATTGCTTGCGCCTTCTTAAAAATGCATGCTGGGATTCCAAAGAAACCTTCTAATGCATTTGCCTCTTTTCTTTGCCCCAGCTCCCAGGCTTACACTCACGTGCTATACTTGCAATCGTTTCACGTTACAATTAGGGATGCACCGAAATATCGGTGGCCGAAACATATTGGCCTAAAATTGCATTATCTGCAAAATGCCAAAAAAACAAAACAGCGAAGATCCAGTGGTGGGCGGGGAATTGCTGCTGCTTACCTGTGCATTGCTTGCATACCCAGGGTAAGGTAAGCAGAGCTCACTTTACATGGAGACGTGGGCTAGCGTCACATAGTTTTAGTAGTCTGGTAGTAGTAGGGGAAGTAGTGGGCAGGTAGTGACCATGTCCAAGCACCACTCCCTGTCCAGAGAGTAAGAAAAGTGATTTGGAGACCCAAGGAAATTGTGCATCACCCAATGATACCACAAGACATCACCAGGGACTTCCTGCTCTGCTGTGATCAAGAAAGCCCTGCTTACTGATATATGTGTGATAGAGAGACCGCAGTGAGGAAAGGGAGAAAGTTTATCCCCCTTCAGAATATTGAAAAGAGGTATCCCTGCCTCTTAAAATAAATATTTAAAGGGGCATCAGTTATGTAGTTAAGGCATCAGGGGCTCACTCTGAGGGATCTCTAATCATTCTGCGCTAATAAACAGGAATAGTAAAAAAGGAAAATGTGAAAAATACCTGGTGAAAAAAAATCGCTGTATACCTTGAACACACACTATTTAATGATAGTGTGCAACAGGGTCAAATGCCCCCAAACCTCCATAGTATATTAATGGTCAGACCACTGGAATATCACATGATATCCCACATGTAATGAGAGAAGCCCAGACAAAAGAGAAGGACCGCCGCAAAGCGAAAGGATGGTTTTAAGATTGAAACCTGGATAAGTCCTGGGAAAGTGGGTAATCTCTGGACATAGCCGAGCCCTAGAACACATGTGGAGTGCGCATGGGAAGAGACAATGTTCAGCATGGGTGGGGCAGAACATGTATGTTATGTACAGTTTGCTTATCCACTGGTATGGGTCATTGACGTCGCTCAGGCCATGTCCAGCAGCCCCAATAAATACATCACTGCCTACAGCTCACACTTTATATAGTGCTAGGGGAGATGTGCCACATTGACTGTTAACATTAGACAGTAGAACATTTACACTAATAAATTAAGAAGAAAAAAATCTAGAGAATTTGCGGAAATACAGGGAACTTTGGAGAGGTTTTTAATATGGATCATTTGACAGCTTGGTAATCCTGACTCCAGTTTCTCCCATTGCAATAAACATAGAAACAATAAAATGTTATTCCAAGTGTAGATTAGCCGTACCATGCCAGAGATCATGCGGGGTCCTTATTGTTGTAACACAGTCTTGTTATTTTTAGCATGGCATCGCTGGTTGCCAGTTCATTGGCTGCATCCGTTGAACTAAAGAAAGGAAAGTTTCCAATATGGCCAGAATGGAATGAAGCAGATATCAATTCTGAGAAATGGGACGTTGGAAAGGCTGTAAAAGAGAAAGAAAAGGCTGGAAAAAGCCCAGCTCTGGTAAGTTTGATCAACAATTTTTAATTTCAGAATTATACAGGACATTTGTTCTCACAACTGAGAAATGTTGCAGCCTAATGCTGCTTCACAGAAATTGCATTTTTGAATTCATTTTATTGGGCCAACATAACAAATGTAACGTTACACAAGCTCTTGGAGCCGGAGAGGTCTCTTCAGATGATTCCAGCTTTTGCATTTTTCTATGTTGGTTCAATGAAACATATCAGCTAAAGATTCTAATAGGTTGGTTGGGGAGGTCAACAATCTTCATTTTAACCAGTCCACTGTGAGCCAGGACATTGGAGGCTACATCGCTGCAAAGAGTTGAGGTTTGAACTGCTTGTCTTCACTAGGAATAACAAACATCCAGACATTGGCAAGGGACCATTTTTTATAATGTATAGCGTCACCTGCAAACCACCACAGTAAATCAAATTTATAGTGAAAAGCATATAGATGTCATCAATGTCATGGAACTTGAATTCAGGGGTGATTCAAAAGTGATGAGCACAGCTTAAAACTACTTCCCCAGGTAGCTGGAGACGATACATTTTAATGATCAATACCATTATATATATATATATATATATATATATATATATATATACTGTATATATTTTTTTTTTGTTTAGCATAAATGCAAATTTTGCCACGGAAGTGCTTGCAGTAAAAGCTGGGGAAAAAATAAAAACTTTTTTTTATTGTTGAATACCCACACTCTTCCCTGAAATAGATTTTTAATCATGTCAACTTATGTCACATTCATATAGGCTCAGAGATTTCTATTAGAATGGAAAAATAAAAACACTTTTTTAAACACCCACTTGATTAGCTAATATGGATACCACCCATATAATAATATTATAAAGTTGCTGTACATATTTACATAGCAATATGCTATAACTAACACTTGCTTAATTTGCCTTCTTAATTTTTACAGCACTTTTTTGATGATCCTGAAGGAAAGATCGAACTACCAGCCCAACTAAAAGTCCATTGTTGGAAGCGTCCACATGAATTTATAACAAACATGGTGAGAATGGAGTGCTTTTCTTTTTATAGGCATAATAAATGCGAGAAATATGTTCTCTTGTGTGTTTGCCACAGTAATCACTAAGTGAGAACAAACCCAGGAGCCAATATGTATATACATATATATAGTGACTGAACGTCCTTTAAAGCACAAAGAGTTTGTCAGAGATCTTTAAGAACGACTTCTAGGGTGAAATAAAAGCCAATTCCAGATCCAGCTAAAATTGAACTATTGATCTATTTTCTTCAAAACAGCAGCAAAACCAATATACGATATAAACAAAATAAATCCTTGCTCCTCGGAGCACTAACTAAACACAGGTTTTTCTCTCTAGGTTGAACTGGCTTCCCCACTAAACTAAACGGCCATGCTTTAATGCGGGGCAAAAGCCGGCACCAACCACGATTGCAGGGGTCACAACTGCGACCGGGCCTGCCACTTAAGGGCAGTCCCACAAAGGCCGCGCTGCTTACCTGTGCGTTGGTCGCACACACTTTGCGAGCAACGTCTCTTGTTCTCCCCAGAGGAAGCAGGAACCCAACGGAGTCATTAAATTTACGTCATGTCATTTGTGAATGTGTAAATTAATGAATATGTGGGTGATAGCATGGATGTGTAAGTGGGAGGAAACCATGGCACAGGGAGGCTGTTTGAGGCAAGGATGCCATCGGCAAGCTATTTGGGGGCAAAGGTGGCAAGTCTTGTGCTTCCAATCTGGGTCCTGGGCAAATCCTGTGGATGCAACCAGACTGTCAAGGCTGACATGATACTATAGAGGGGGGTGGCGGATTAATTTACAAGGAGGTGGGGGCATCACATAAATCAATACTAAAGGGGGGCTGGGTGGTGGGATAAATGTACAACGTGGGCATAGCTGGGGGCAATACACAAGGGTGTTAAGCCAGCATTTTATCACAAGGAGAACAGCTGGAGTCTATACATAAATCAATACTAAAGTGAGAGACAGGCTGAGGGCATAAATACACATAGTGCTGGAAAATACTTTTGTAATTGTTTTAGCTTAGCCAGTCTGGATGTGGGTGGCAGTGTGGCAGAGCCTGTCCTGGTGTGTGTGTTTGGGTGTTGATGTGGCAGAGCCTGTCCTGGTTTCTGTGTATCTGGGTGTCGATGTAACAGAGCCTGTCCTGTTGTGTGTGGGTTTGGGTGTCTGTATGGCAGAGCCTGCCCTGTTGTGTGTGTTTGGTCATCCTGACATTTTTACTTACTGTAGGAATAAATTGAACTATTTAATTACTACTTAACCAGAGATAAAATGCCTTCCTGAATTTGTAGTCACTTAAGAGGACAAAACTTTCTAGGCCCAGAAATCAGTGATTTTTGTTTGTCCAGCAGCCTTCTTGGCTGGGATAAGAAGGGAACTGAATTGCACCAAGCTGGGCTTTTTTTAAACTCTCCTAATTAGACCAGGTAAATTGTAGTTAGAGTCGCCTGTAAATCCTAGTCTGGGTTTTATAAGGCTGTTGGAGCACCAGTCCATCCTGCTCTTCAGGATACTCCACCCCAGGGACCCATCACACTTATATTTTATTTATTTATCTTGCTTATCTTTCCCTGGGTCTTCAAATTTATGTGTAAGGGCAAACAAAATTAGCCAAAGTGGGCTGTATATACCACCCATCCACTACTGTACTAGCCTTTCTGTCACAATATATATATATATATATATATATATTAGTATATATACCAGTTATTTTTTTGTTATCTTATGTTTCTTGATGCACTAGTCCTGATGAAGTCAGTATATGACGAAACGCATTGGACTTAGTTTCTTAAAGCTTTAAGTGTTTTTAATGGGCTATTGTAAATAAAGGACTTTTGGAAGATACCTTGCCTGCCATTCGTTTGTATCCAGCAGATGACCGGTTTTTAAAACTTTGAGGTGCAACCTCCAGGATTCCTAAGATACAGGTTATCTTAAAGGCGCAGTACCCACTACAATCTTAGTATCCTCAGAATTTGTTCTGTTTTTCCATATATATATATATACAAACGCTTGTTTGTTTGCCAAATATTCCGATTCCACCATTCTCCACCTCAGGAAACTAATGTGAGGTCTAAATGACTTTACTGAGAGAGTGGTGGAAGACAAATGCAGGCAAATACAGTGAGGGAAAATTACAATCTTATAGCCATATGGCAATACTGAATCTAAGTCATCTTTACATTAGACTAGATGGGCGTAATGGATCTGCTGTCAAACTCTTGTGTTCAATGTTACTTCCCAAACAAAATGTCCATAGCACTTACTATCTGAAATTGCTCTTAGCAGGACAATGCTTTAATGCATAGTATGATGTGTAATGTCTAATGTAATGTGCTTATATCATCTAAGGACCAAAAAGTGCATCATGTAGGTTTTGACATCATGGTCCGTTGGGGATTATGATTAACAATTTTGATGAAAGAAATGCTGTTTTCCTGCTGGTTGCTCCTCACCAGAATTGCTTTTAAATCATAGCACCCAGTGTTTCTAAGCTTGACCCGTAGAGGCTTCAAATTCAATTTAAATTGATGGATCCTTGTAAATGAAGGGGGGATTTGCATCAAAGGCCTTGACTTTCTAGCTGGAAAACTGAAACTAAAAACTGTAACATTAAATAAAAATAATGAAAAAAGCTAATGATGGATTCAGACTATGTTTGGTCTCTGATGGAAAAAATTCCCCTTTAATAGGCTTCATCATGTCTTTTTTGCTTTATGAAGCCAAGCAGAATGATTACGTAGACCTTCGAACCAGAACTTGTAATGCAAGGAAGGCATTGTCTCCTTAAGACTCACATTGTGTTGCTGTCTTGCAATGGCAGCAAGCAGGCTGTTTGTAATGGAGCAGCAAACAAGAAAGAGGAGAGACATAATTAAGAGAAAGAGAGTTTAACGTTGAAAAGGGAGGGGATCAGGACAAAGGAATGTGCAAATAGGTAAATATCAAACTTTAGCCAAAAAATAAACTATATCCACAAAATACTGATTTGGTACATATAAAGGAAAACATGCATAATTATACAAAATATGAATTACAAACCATGCTTGCAAATCTGGCATAGTGGTATTCCTGTCTTGGTTCTATGGGGAGGAACAAAGTAGTCATCATGAAGTTGAAATTAAAGACACATAGTTCAACCATACGGATATGGTAGTAAAAGTGGAAGTAGGAAGGCTAGACCCATGGGACTATTTCTTATTAAAAATGGGTTGCATGGTGAATAGATTTATCAAAAGATGATGATATACGGGGGTAGGCAACTTGTCCGTACCTGGATACCATTGTCCATGACAAAGCTTGTGGAACTCATTGTTGCTTATTGGGCATTTAGTCAAATGTCTTTCCCAAAGAATGTTGCTGCCTAGTCCTGGTGTTTTTTAGTTTAGTTAATGAAAGGGGACATGAGATGGACAGTGGTAGCATTGGACTGGTGCTTTATTTAAAAAAATGCAAAATAATATAGAATATATTAGTATAGTGCATACAAGTAGCAGTAATAGAATTATTAGTTGTAACAAAAAACCTCAGACATTTTATTTCATTATATCATTTCAGTCTCCTGTGGTTGTGAAAGATGAAAATTCATGCGACTTGTTTACGGCAAACGAACACCTAGCCGGAAGTGAGGTAGGTATTTATTTAAAAACAAAAAAAC
The DNA here is from genome assembly GCA_009364415.1 of Spea multiplicata. Lineage (NCBI taxonomy): Eukaryota > Metazoa > Chordata > Amphibia > Anura > Pelobatidae > Spea > Spea multiplicata. The sequence goes on along the minus strand of VKOC01002053.1, from coordinate 35,512 downwards.
CTGTGCTTATTGATAATAATAATATATTTTTTTTTTATTATTATTATTATTTTTTTTTAGCTTATGAGATGGATAATAAGTGAAATAAGCGCTGTCTGGAAAATACATAACTCCAATTCCATCATGTCGGATCTGTCTGTTCTTGCGTGGAAGCCTTGGGAACACATTTATTCTCTTTGCAAGGCTTTAAAGGGGCATATCCCTCTTTATAACAGCTATGGAAAATATGTTGTTAAGCTTTATTGGATGGTAAGTGATGCGCATATCTGGGACTTTGCCAAGCTGTCTGACCTGTGCGGGGGGCTAGCTGTGTAGAGAGTGTGGTAGCCCCTGTTCCATAACCTTGGGAACAATTCATTACTAGAAGTTATACAAAGTAGTTTTAATCATATATATTGCAGATACTGTATATAAATACCCCAAAGTTTCCTTTTTTTTAATAAACCCAAATTTCATGCATTAAGTAACATCAGAAATATGGTGCAGAAGTTGTTAATGTTATAAATGACTATTGTAGCTGAAAAGGGATTATTTTTAAAGGATTATTGTCATAAAGGCATACATCGACCCTTTATCACTTCTGTGTTCCAATGGCACGTTGTGTTCACTAATCAAAGTTTCAGTTTAAAAGACTAAATGATTATTAGAAAAACCTTTTTGCAATTATATGAGGACAGCTAGAACTCCTTGTTTTCCAATAGCTCAGGATTTTTTATGCCTGAAAACAAATGTTGCCATAGTAGCACTGTTAAAAATATGGAAAACACAGTATTTGCTTTTTAAGTAAATTTATGCACAATGTGAATATCGTAATTTTATCCATCCAAAGTCAGCAGAACTTCATTATCTAAAAACAAGCACAATATAAAGTGGTTTTGCATACATTGCAGATCTGGACAATGCCTAAGGTTAGAAGCTGCATAGCCGCAAAAGGACAAAATAAGGACATTGTGGGAAACAAGGCCTTAAAGCATTCCCAGGGCCACAAGTGGCCTCAGGGTCATAATATATACATGTATATATATATATATATATATATATTATATACTTATATGTTATAAGAGGCTGCTTTAGATTTAAAAAATAGGTGGCACAATTACAGTGGGAAACATTACCCTTTTTCCATTTTTTGGATTTAAAAGATACTATGTACAGAGGGGAAAAGTGTCCAATGTGCGGGGGTAAAAAGAAGATATCTTAATCGATAAATTATGTAAAACGTAAACTGCTGGAACAATAAAAACGGTCTTAGCCTTACCATTATGTACTATACTTTATTATAGTGTTTGCCATAAAGCAAGAACTATCCATTGAACAAAATGGTTTATACAGTTTAAAACCTAAAGAAATAAAAAGCTTCCTTCAAAAAACTAAAAACAAGGAGTGAATATTGAAAATATCCCATCAAGCGCTTTAGAATTGGCATCTGGCTGTGCAGTTGAAAAAAATCCTCCTTAACCATTTATTTAAATTTCCCAAATCGTACAATGACCAGTTTTAAGTTCCTCCTTGTGATATACATGCCAGTTCAACCATAAAACACAGGTAGCGTATGACATCATACTCCATTTCGCGTTTTGTCCAATGGGGCTTCTTTAGAGTTGAAGAAACTTAAAAAGTCCATCTCGATATATGATTGGTCCATCAAATTATCCATCAAAAGTTGTAATAATGAATAACACAGTACAAATCACTATACAAAGTGTCTAGAAACACCTAATGTTGTAAAATGGTACATCACTTGACACGGGGCCAATATTGGTGCAGGCAGAGGAGTGGGCATTCTGTTTAGCATCTTTGGCAGGTAAGACTTAACATTTTTTCCAATCTGTTCACAGATAAAGAAAGCATGTTAAAATACTTACAACGTACTTTAATACACATTCTTCTTTGGTGGGGCTGTACAAGTCAATAAACGGCCCCATGTTTATTATTTAAATAACCCTGTTAATGCCACGTTAAGCTGTGATGATTCCCGATTTTTTCTGTGGTGCATCTGCCGTATCCCAGTCACTATATTTACAGGCCTGTTTATTCGGGAGCGTTTTATTTAATTACATATTATGCAGATGTTTTATAAAGGACAAATTAAAGCCTTAGTGCAATTGTTTAGAATGAATGGTATGTTTCCATTTGATGATATTTATATGCACATACAAGCCAAGCCAACACAAATCAAAGATGCAGTATATCGGATACCAAATTAGCATGGAATTTCAGTACTTGTCACGCAAACTTTTTGTGTACGGTTCCTAAGCTGCAATCTTAGTGACTTCTCCTCACTTAAGCCTTCAATAATTTCTCCCGGCCCACAGCCGTAACACAATAGGGTTGCATGTGTAGGAGAAATGGATAACTTGCTCTGAATCACTGTTTCTATTCTTGGACCGGGATTTCATTTATATTTCATTTTTTTTTTGTTTTTTGTTTAATTCCTAGGGGTGCTGGCGCAAGATCGTTGTTGATGACACTTTACCGTTCAACGAAGACGATAAGTTGTTACTTCCAGCCACAACCTGTGAAGCGGAATTATGGCCCATGCTATTGTCAAAAGCTATCATTAAACTTGCAAGTGTCGAGTACGTTGAATTGGCTTCCTATCGTTTTTTTCCTGTTGACCGCAGCTTTATCTTTTTGTAACAAATGATTACGCAGTTGAATCTCCTGATACTTATGGAATGTATTGGTTTACGAATATTTGATAGACAGCCATGTTAAATATAATATATAGCTCTGATGACAAGAGTCCTCTGATGTGCCTAAGGCACAAGATGAAAAGACAGTGTTGACAGTGACAAATAACTTGTTTACCTTGGAAGCTCCCCTTGGCTCGACCCTGGGCAGCAACCGCCGGCACCCCTTCTACAGGGCAAAGCGCCTTTTAAAAGCAGAGTATGGAGAATGTAAATGGGCAAGGTGGAGAGATCAGAGATCTTCTTTGTAAGAAGCCCACGGAACAGCGGCACATCAAGGGGTCTGGTCACCCAAGACTGTGATTTTCCCACTGTTTTATGGTGGGCCGACTGCCACCCCCAGGACCTGCTGCCCTAGGCCAGAGTACATAGCTGACTATGAGAATACCTTGACAACATGTCAAATGAATAAAATATATTTTACATTGAGGCACTGTTTTTAGGTTACATCTATATAAAATGTATAATTGCAGCATGAATTTATCATGAGGAAAATGAGATAAATGAAAATACTGATGGAGGAGAAAGGGGTTGCTAGCTTGCATTAACTCGACTGTCCTGCAGTTGAGTGTGTATTTTTGCAAGTTATCAAGAGTGAATTTGTGACTTGGACTTTATTCTAACTCATGTAAGTTTGATGCTGCAAGATCACGTTGTCTGGCAACTTGCATGCGTTTGCTGGTTAGTGAATAGACATGATTGTTTATGTTTTGTTAACGTGCAATTTTTCTCACATAGTACCAATGGTTTTGCAAAAAGAGAATTGGGAGAATTCACTGTGTTGCATTCACTGACTGGATGGTTACCAGAAGTTATACCAATTGAGTAAGTATAAAACATCCTCGACTAATACACAGAAATCCGTAAGTTATTACCTGTCAATGGTAACGGTAAATGGTAGAAAGAAATGATTGTGCTTACTAATAGTCTGTGACTGTTAACAGTTAATAACCATATCTGGAAACATCAGAAGGTAGGCTACACAGAGCCCGGTCTTCTTCTCAGAAGGGTAGCTTACTAGCCACGCATTTGGTTGGGAGTAGAAGGAGAATTGGACAAGGAGAAGGCATTGGAGCCCTGCGCGGGACTGCTTTTTTAATCCCGCTCCCGCTGATTTTTTGTCCAATCCCGCCCGCTCCCGCAATGTGTGTGTTTCACTTCCCCCCGCTCCCGCAATGTGTGTGTTTCACTTCCGCCCGCTCCCGCAACATGTGTGCCCAATCCCGCCTGCTCCCGCCACATTTGTGGCCAATCACACCCACCTCCTTACCTGAACTGCAGATTTCCCGGAGTCACGGGAAGGCGGAAGGTGGAGTCACGGGAAGTGACGTCATATCACGTGACTCTGCTCTGTTCCTGGGCGGAGCAAGAGAAGAGACACTGTGAGGGAGCAGCGCAATGGCAGCTTTGTGGGACTGTGCGGGATTACCGGGACACGCAGTTACAGTGTCTGACCGCCTGCAACACCAGCAAGACCACCCGCGCCCGCAATATTTATGGCGGGACCCGCATCCCAATGCAGTCCTCTAGTAGGCATGGCTCCCCTGCCCTTGGAAATGAGGAGAGTGTCCAGCAAAGCAGCCCTTCACCAGGAGCCTTTGGGTCAAATCCTCAATGTATCTAGGTATGTTAGTACACTGACCCAAATATTGGCAGTCAGTCAAGAGATGCTATTCATTTTATCCACAAAGGAAGTCAACATTTTCAGAAAAAGTGCATAAATTCCCCTGTAAAATATATACAATATCCCTGCCTGTTCAATTAAATACAATTCTAAATTTGGATATGCATAGTTATGACCCTCTATTGTTACACCTCCTCTTTTGTTGATGACAAGGAAAAGGACTTTAGAACAGAAAAGTCATTAGCTATGCTTATTTAACAACAATTTGCCACTGAATTCCAATTTACTGACCCAAACTATTCCTTAGACCACACATTTGCCAAAAAAGTACACAGATTGAAATGCAAACTCTCCCCCGCAAGCTATGGTTTTGCTAAATCAGTTCAATGATACTAAAAGCTGTTTGTGACATTTCCTCTTTTAATTATGTTACTATACATAGCACAATTCATATTCATTTTTGTGCAGTACACCTTTTTTCGTAATACCTTGCGCATAAATTTGACATATTATTTAAAATCGTAATTTAGCGATCCTCAATGGGAGATTACCTCTCCAACGTCCCCAGAATTATAGCATCTTACTAATCGCTCCAGGGTATGTAAGGATTCTATTTGTCAGGGTATGTCAGGACTGTCAGTGATTTATCTTGGTAGTGTGTACCTCCAGACCTTGGGGCTTTCACAAGGCAGTTTTTATGGGAAAACTTTTAGTAATCTCAGATGAATTGGTGAAAGCAGAATAGAAAGATAAAAAGTAGCATTTAAATGTAAGAGAAATATCTTTTTTTACATAAGGTTCCTTTGAAAAATAAAAATGTACCTAATTACAATTAGTGACACTGATTTGGTACTTATTCCTACACTAATATCACATCTTGTGCTTTTAAATATGAGATATAAATCTCGTAGGATAAAACTGTCAAAATGATTTTAGAAGAATCATTATTTAAATGAAAGAACTATTTAATCATTTGCTAAAAAAGGTAGCAAGGTCTCTTTATGGAGAAACTGAAGTTTTCATTGCATGTAAATATAGTTACTCTGTTTAAGAAGATCAGATATTTTGAAATATATGCTTTACCAGCCTGCACAACGTTTACAGCTATCAAGGCCATAATTTCTCTGAGGCAACTACCACATACCACAAGATGGCGGGTGCACAAAATACGTCTGACAGCAATCCCCTGTGCCTCATGGGCTTCCATCTGCCTCTGGAAGCATCTGTGGTGTCTTCTTGGGATAGTACCTCAGACCCGGCCCCAGCAGACAAAAGCCCTAGTCATGACTCGTTTAGGTAGCTTGAAAGGCACATTTGTAAAATCATGGACCATGAGGTGCAACCATGACTACACAGGGTTGGATTCTACAAGAGACAGACTAGGGATCTGTCTGGAGCAACACTGTTTAATGGTACTTTGAGAGATGGAGGTAACCTAAATGGTAACTCTGTCAAACCATCCCCCTTCTATGTTTGACAATGCTTTACAACATATATGCATATTACAAGCCTTATAAATATGACCATGCATCAGTGAAGAGCATTAGTTAGGCATCATTTAGAATACACACTTTTGGCCACCATTTGGACAGATGTCATTGAATTGGAAGAAATACAAAGAAAAACCACAATGCTACTAAGGTGAAGGGAGGCTTTAGCTATGATGAGTGTTTATCTAAAGAAGGACCTTCTTCACAGCAGAGGATGTAAACTGGATGTGGATGTGGACTGGGAATGGAAAGAAGTCCTGGAAATTTTTGGACACAAGTCCCATATATTTTTTTGCTTGGTTGAGCTCTTGTGCCCACACACCACATCCCTTATACATACTTATCTGAGTCAGACTATTTGCCATCCAAGTTGTTCCTTAATGATAACAGAATACAACATTATTGTTTAAATCCCAGGAACCAAAAGTGTTAAAAAGCCCAAATAAGTACCTGGAGAACAGACCCCCCAGCCCCCTGACTTCACAAGCAACATGTCCCACACTGCTACCTTTGCCCCCAAACAGCTTGTCAGGCCATTCAGGAGTAGACATCATAATATAACAGTTGTTGATCCAGGCATAATTCTGACTGCCGGCGGCGGAGTCATTAAAGAATTTTAGTCTTTTTGTAAAAATCTACCTGTCCTTCTTCTGGATCAATGCATTTAGTTATATTTAGGGAATGTTGAACTTGAATGACATGTCCTTTTTAACCTCACCAACTATGTAACCATGTACAAAGACCTTATATTTTTGTAGACCTTGGGAGGGATATTAAAAACTTTTGCCTAGGAGCATATGGAATATGATTTTTCTTTCAATCTATTTCTGTCATATATGTTCATTACAGTAAACACCAAATATTCACAGAATAACATAAGCTAAAATTATATTGTATAGAAATGTATATGCTATCAACATAGAAAGATGGAAAAATGGTACGGAAATACTGGGTCACATATTGCCAACACAGTATGTATAGTCATAGCTGTATTGGGTAACAGAACAATTTTTGTCAGATAATAGGAAGGAATGACATACAGAACTTATCTTAAACAAACAAAAAATTTTTTTTGTAACCTAACTAACCTAAATGTTGCATTAATGTAAGAGTCAGTTAATTTGCCAGGCACGGCTACCAGTTTATCAAAATAATAAGTACATAAGTAGATCAGGTATAAGTGTGCAGTTTTTTTGGCCAAGGAGGCCATATTTTACATGGGATATGAATTTGACCTTATTTGTATTGTTAATAAGCTGACTCCTTCTACTAATTTATTTAGATATTTCCTGATATATTGTAGCATGTATATACTATTTATGAAATAATTGTTTTCTTTATGCATGTTTCTTTTTTTCAGAAAAAGTTATCTGAATCAAGTGTGGGAGCTCTTAAAGGGAATAGTTCCAGAGTTTAAACTGCCAAGCGAGGAAAATCAAAAAAGTCCCATAGCACAAGAAAAAACAAAAGAAAGCAAACAGACTGAAGCTAAAGCTGACGTACAAGTACCAGTTATTATTAAACCACCAGAGAAAACTAGCAAAGGTTAGTAGATTACCAAATACATGTCCTCTGGGTACACTTTGTTTTGTTATTTGTTTCAGTGGATGTAAACTGTGCTATTTATTCTTAGAAAGCCAATAATTTGTGTGATTCATGGTTATTGATTTACATTGTATCTCCATTTGTTTTCAGATAGGAATAAGAAGGAAAAAAAACCACCAGCCTTGAGCCTAGTAGCTACTTAACTCACTTAAATCAGCTCGGTGTAGTTTTTAAATAGTAAAGTCACCTAAAATATCACATGACTGAAAACATGGCCCGCGGGAGGGAGGTGGTATGTGTGAGCATGGATGTGTAATTGTGTGTGAGCATGGATATGTATTTGTGTGTGTGTGAGCAAGGATGTACACTTATGTGTGTAAGCATGGATGTATAATTGTGTGTGTAAGCATGGATGTATACTTGTATGTGTAAAAATTGATGTGTATTTGTTTGTGTGTGAGCAAGGATGTACACTTATGTGTGTAAGCATGAATGTATACTTGTATGTGTAAGCATGGATGTGTATTTGTGTGTGTGAGCAAGGATGTACACTTATGTGTGTAAGCATGGATGTGTAATTGTGGGTGTGAGCGTGGGTGCGTAACAGTGTGTATGAGCATGGATGTGTAAGCATTTGTGTGTGAGCATGTATTTGTAGGTGGGGTGAGATAGAGTGTGAAGAATGAATGTGTGTGTGAGTATGAGGAAGTTTGTTTACTTGTGTCTGCCAGAGTGTATGTTAGAAGGAGGGGCAAGGGGCAAAGAAGGCACGTTGTTTTGGGGCAATTATGGCACAGACCACCTGTTTGGGGCAAATATGGCACAGATAAGCTGTTTGGGGGCACCAACAAGCTGGGGCAAAGATGGCACAAACAGACTGTTTGGGGTTGGGATGGCACTGATAAGCTGCTTGGGGCATAGACACTCACAAGCTGTTTAGGGCAAAGGTGGTACTCTTGGTCATGGTGCTTGGTGAAGGTGGGGGCCCCGGGGCAGTTTTTGCCCAGGGTCCTGTGGTTTCTAGTTACGCCCCACACAATTAAAACACAATGCTGCCTGTGCACAGTGTAATACGCTGTGCATGGGCAGTATTTTTATGCTGGGACAGACCCGAAATTTGACCGGACAGGACTAAAAAAACGGACTGTCTTCGGAAATTCCGGACTGTTGGCAGATATGCCTCCAGATCTGCTGATAAAGGAGGTTTATTGGAACAAAACAGGGTGATCAAATTTTTTTCTCAGTGCTAACCTACATTACCATATATAGCACTTTTTTTTTCTAAGGATCAGTTAAAAAAAACGGTTGTCTTTAGTCTTTGCATTCTAACTTTATTAGTAAACCAGTAAATATGTACATTATACATCTTATTTTTTTCTTGTGATGTTTATATGCCTGGCCAGAATTTGAAAGTGATGTTGTTCGTCTTGTATAATGTTGTACTGAATGCACCAAGATTTATAGGTTACACAACCGGGAGAGAAACCAACAGATTCCTTTTCCAAGGTTGCCTCAGATTTAAACTCTGATTTGAATTTATCTTTTTCATTTGATGTTGGAAAATCCTTGAACTACAGTTAGGGTGACCACATTTTATTTCTGCCATTCAGGGACACACAATGAAGCGCATGAGATCACACATAGGGGTGTATATATATATATATATAGATAGATAGATAGATAGATAGATAGATACATTAGACATGCATTTTTAACTACATAATGTGTACCTATCGCTTTGAAGTAAAAGCTGTGAACTGGCAGTTTCTTTAATATTAGCCCCTGCTGCGATATATATTAATATTAGTCGATATATATTACTATAGCCCCTGCTGGCAATATATATATATATAAATATTAGACCCTGCTGCCGATATATATTAATATTGCCCCTGCTGCCAATATATATATATATATATATATATATATATATATATAGTATACCCTGCTGCCATACATTTTAAATTGACAAAAATTGGAGCCTACGCAAGCATTTCCTTGGGCCCTGCGCCATGTTCCCTAGCATGCAATCACTCTTTCAGCTCCAGCACCAAAAAATAGGTATAGATCAAATTAACAACACGTAAACAGAACTTGCATGTATAGAGCAACTGAATAAGACATACAAACCTTATATTTGCAGGTATACATAAATAATGTATGGAAACATAGCATAGCAGGTATACCGTATATCAACACATTAACACACAAAGCCAGCTTTGCATGTATAGATCAGTTGAAATTCACATGTGAACTCAGCACTGAAGGCATAGAATCAGACATACAAATCCTGTATTTGCAGGTATACATCAATACTGTTAGGAAACATAGCATAACAGAATAACACAAAACCCAGCTTTGCAGGTATAGATCAATTGGAATTCGCATAAAAACTCAGCATTAAAGGTATAGATAAAAAAAAACTAAATTACAGGCATATATCACAGGTTGCACAACTCAAAGTCAGCAATGGCGTCCACACTGCCCACATAGAACCTGACCAGCTCCCAGATAACACACATATGACTTGCCATCTTTGTCTCCAAACAGACCATTTTGTCTCATAAACACCCTGCCTGTGCCATCTTTGCCCCCAATGGCGTTTAACACCCTGCTTGTTCCATCTTTGCCTTTCCACAAATCAATTATACTATGATACACACACTTTTACAGTCACTCACTAATTCACACAATCATTTCTTCTCACTCATTCACACAAATCATTTACACATTTCATTAATGCATTCTCACAAATTCATTAAGTCTCTCTTTTTATTCCGATAATTCATCCAAACGTTAATTCATACTCTCCCTCATTGAGACAATTCATCCACACATTAATTCATACTCTCCCTCATTCACACAATTCATCCACACATTAATTCATACTCTCCCTCATTCACACAATTCATCCACACATTAATTCATACTCTCCTCATTCACACAATTCATCCACACATTAATTCATACTCTCCCTCATTCACACAATTCATCCACACATTAATTCATACTCTCACTCATTCACAGAATTCTCCACACATTAATTCATACTCCCACTCATTCACACAATTCATCCACGCATTAATTCATACTCTCACTAATTCACACCATTCTTCCACACATGAATTCATACTCTCCCTCATTCACACAATTCATCCACACATTATTCATACTCTCACTATTGACACAATTCTTCCACAAATTAATTCATACTCTTTCATTCACACACTTCATCCACACATTAATTTATACTGTCTCATTCACACTATTCATCCACACATTAAGTATTTCATCCTCTCACTCATTCACAAAATTTATACACACATTCATTCTTTCATTATCTCACTCATTCACACAATTCATCCACACACTAATTCATTCATTCTCTCACTCTTTATTTATTTCAATATTCTTAGTACCCTATCTACCTCTTATCCCCTATTTCTCACTATCTACCCCATCTACCTCCTTTCTCACTATCTACCCCCTCTCCCTCTCTTCTAACTATATATACCCCATCTCTTCTCACTACCCCTCTCCCTTCCTTCTCACTATCTACCCCCTCTCCTCCCCTTCTCACTATCTACCCTCTCCCCCTTTTGTAGTTCACTTCAAAACTCTCCCCCTTTTGTAGTTCACCTTCCAGAAGTCCTGTGGTGGGGGTGTAAGGCCTTTGTCTCCCTGCTCTGCCCGGTGCGTGCTGCTTCACAGCTGAGCGCCAGAATATGACGCCATATTCCGGAGCTCATCATGACATGCCGGCACCACGACCGAGCTAGAGGCCTCCGGGAGGAGACTGAGGGGTGCCTAGTGATTGCTGAAAACTTCATGAGTGACCGCTCGGCGCCCCTCTCTCTCCTCCACGTAAAAAGAAAAAAAAGACGGAGTTTCAGTTCCGGGACAATGCATTGTCTCGGATTGAGGCTGCCCGGGACTTAAAGTCAATCCCGGGCAATTCGGGACATGTGGTCACCCTACCTACAGTAGGTCTCTCGTTTTTACCTAGACAATGACCTTAAATTTTCATCAAACAATGCTTTGTAAAACTATTGCTAGTATCTTGTATATCATTGAAATAAACCAATACCTGCAAATTCCCTTCTCTATATGAAACATGAAGGACAGGTTCCCTGTGATTTTTAAGAAGACCCTTAGTTTTTAAACAGTAACTTACCCAGCACCATACAGTAGGCTTTTTGATGTGTAGCATAATGCCATCTACTGGGGGTACATTATATATGAAAGTGGACCTCTCTCATGAAACTTGCCTTCAGGGGTAACCTACATGCTAATTTTCTGTTTAGATGTAAAATAATTTTAGAGATTCTGCTATCTCTATAGATTATTGGGGAGAAACAATCATGAAAATCAATTTGTAATGACTGTTAACTTTCAGAAAAATCTGATGTAAAGGAAGCCATCAAAAAGAAAGGGGATAAGGATAAAAACAGGTCAGCGCCTCATTCCGCACGTCCCTCTTCAGATACCTCAAACTCTCTCCAGCAGCACATGCAGGAATGTAAGTTTTTAATAGTAGCTTATCTATGTCAGTGCAATGACACTTTTTATGTAGTAGTTGCACCACTTTCAAAGTGAACAAAGAATATGTGGACAAAAGGTCCTCCATTGAAGGCTTTAAGCAGAGTGATGTGAGTATTCATAATCTTGCGGTGCCTGTTGACATTATTGTTGACATTTTGGTTTGTTTATGGGTTTACTAAACCATAATGACATGGTTTTTGGGGGCATGGGTGGGCTCCATTAGAATAGATTAAAATAAGGTGCATCCCTAAAAGTCTAAAAAAAAATCCAGATGCAAAAGAAAACTCAATTTCATTCCCAATGGCAGTAGATTTACATATAAAGTAAGAAATCATTGCTGCTAGTACAATAAATAGGTATTTCATTTTTTTGCCATTATTGAAACCTACTTGAAGCACAAGAACGTGGCAAACCCAACTGGTGAAGATGTCACAGCAATGTTCAGTTCTTTGCAAAGCTGCCCTTGAAGGCCCTATCCTAAAGTTAGGTCTGCTAGCATATGTGCTGCAAACTGATAACGTTCAAGTCTAGACAATTAGTATTACATTAGCATATACAAAAGTGGTTGCATGAACATAAATTGATGCAAGGGATGGGAAACATGCCGACTTTTTAAACTCACAGCTGTGTAGTGCTTTCAGAATCCATATTATGGTCTATGGCCAGAAAATGGATTGAATTAAAAGGGTTGTTTATTTCCAGTAGCAGGGGATTTGCTATTTATTGGACATTTATCAGTCAGGCATGCATTTTAATAACTTTATGAACAAGTCTTTTAACTAAAGGTCGTGGGCCCAGCCGGTCAAGAGGATCAGGCAGCTGGACCATCTGGTGTAGAAACCCTAGAACTGCCCCCAATGTGTAGACGTTTGTTTGGTACCTGGCAGGGATGCAGTGGAAGCCTTGACAAGCAGTGTGGGACACACACAATAGATCTATGCCTACATCGACACTCTAAAAGACATAGCCTTGTTTGCTGGGGACACTATGTGCAGTTGAGCTGGCAGTCGAAGTGAGTCTGCAGCTGCATTATTGCATAAGTTGGACAAAATGTCCAACTCTCATGTTTACTGCTGCCAACTCAACTTTACACTTGACAGCAACTAAACTCAGCATCAACAACGCATCAATACACCTGTTTAGCAAAGCAGAAAAATAACAGCAATTTAGAGATTTATTAACCTCTTAGTTGCAGGCACGTTTTGCCCCCGATATATCAGGAGACAGCTGCTCTATCAAGTTGTAGCAGATAAGTACTTGTGACTTAAGTTGAGTCACACCACTGACTCCCTTTATTTTGGCTGATGACTTAGCAAACAGATGTTTTAGAAATACACATCAGGATATAAAACAAAGACACGGTGAAATATCAACAACAAAACAACAAAACAATTTTACCCATTTGTGAGACAACAAGATTTGCAAAAAAAAGCAGTAACATTATTGTCAGATGCTTCTTAAGCAATTGGCAAAACACAGACTGACAAAATGCCAGTGGCAGTACACTGTGTATATTTTCAAAGAGAAGACAGATGGTGTACTTGTAGCCAAATAATACAACAAGGTACTTGGATAAGTTTACAGAGCATTTTGTTTTGATCAGAGGGTGTACGGCTGTGGAGAATAAATTGGTAATGTTAAATACACTGTAAAAAATTCACAAATTCACTTTAGAAATGGATAACTGTAAACTTATAAACATAGATATAGGTTGTGATCTTTGACCCGATAAGTCCTTGGATGTCAAATGATATTTTATTGCATGGTAAATGTCTAGTCGGATGTCTGTTGTTGATTGTGTCAAAATGCTCTTTGTGCTTAAACGCCTTTAGTAAAATTAACAAGATCCGATTTATTTTCTTAAAAGTAGTGATTTAACAGAACATTATGCATCTTATGTAAACAACAGATTTCTTGCCATTAGCAAAACAAGCCATGGAACATCTTGAGATTATCACCAACTGCAAGAATGTACAATAGTTATCATGTCACTTTATACATGTTCTAAATTCTCTTGTATTGCCCTCACATTACCTGTGTTTATGATACGCATACATAAGTGAAATGGTACGTACTAATAGGAAACGCATACATTGTGTATGGTGGCTCCCACACCATACAGCCCTATAGTTTGGTTTTTTTTGCAAGGTTTACCAGACTTTCGTAAAGTCACTGCTTTTATGTGCACCCCTTCAATGTGAGCTCAGCAGTATGTACTAGACCTTGGTGTGCATGCAACACAAATAATAAGGTATTTGGTCAAAGCTGGACAGCCTGGCTGATGAGTTCATGGGTACATCTGTTATGTACAGCTATTATTTCAGAAAATGTACTAAAATGTACTAAAAATGCATAAATGGTTTCTTATTTGTTTGATTATTTTTACAGCCAGTACTGTGTCCCAGGTACCGCAGATGGTTGTGTATGCCAGCTACTTACCACTTCACTTGGCTGAACAGAAGATTTCTGTATTAGGGCAGATGGTAAGAAGTACAAATAAAAAATAAATTGAATGGAAACAGTCATGCCACTAAATCTGTAAACTTGCTAAAAAGTTTGATGTTTTCATCTAGAAGGTTATTCCAGGTTTCTACTACTAATCAATTAAGATAGAATATCCTCACTTTACCCCCTACGTTTTCTATTCTTTTAATCATGTTCTTGAAGGCACTGATCAGAGGGCATATTAATTCAAATCTTGCTAAATTTGGAAATGATAGGTTTGCCAAATAGAACTCACTTAATGTGGCTTTCCAACTGTTGTCCAACAATGATGATAATAACTCCATAAACACTTCTAGGACACTTTCCTGTTAAAACAGCCAACACACACAAATACTGCTTGCCCTCCTGACAACTCACAGCCTGGCCTTAGGTTCTTTCAACTCACTAACCACACTAAGTTCATGACTGAGCAAGAGGACCTTCCAAGCAGTCCCATAACAGAGGAAGAAATCAAGTACGCCATGAAGGAGCTTTTGAATTACAAAGATCTGAGCTGGAGAGCTCAGAATATTATAAATGTCTGCAACCTCACATTACCCTGGCCTATTTTTACATTACCACCATATTGTAACCCTGCGAGATACTCTAAAACAATCCTGCTGCCAGAACTGAGCAAGGATCCTTCAATGGCCCAGTCCTACCGTCCAATCACTCTTGAATCAAGACATTAAAATAATATTTACCTTCATGGCAAACAGGCTTAACCTGCTATTCCCTGCCTAATGAGGCACCACCAACTAACAGACTTGCGCATTTGGATTTGTATGAATTGCAAATTTACTGAATTTCCTTTTCCACATCTTCTTCTGTCTTCTCTTTTCTATCTTCAGTCTGGTATATTCAATCTTCTATATTTGTCCGCATCTTCGCTGGCATAACCTGGCAGAACTTCCGGCAAAATGCCAGTGCATTCGGTGATGTCCTTTCTCCGATCAGGGGAGAAGGCACTGTCATTTTGCCACTTTTTGGTGATGTCCTGTCACCAAAAAGATATATGCAAAAGATATGCAAATTAAATTATCTGCCTTTTGTGCTTACAGGCAGACTCTGCAGAAAAGCTGAGAAAATATGGGCTTTCTCATATTTATAATCATCCAGTCCTGGTATCCAGAACTAGGTCCTGTCCTCTAATTGCTCCACCAAAGCCTCCTCCTATACCACGATGGAAGCTTATAAGACAGAAAAAAGAAATTACTTTAACAGATGAAGCCAAAGGTAAAGTCTGAAGGCAAAGCTTTACACTTGAAGCAAAAGTTTCTTCTTCTCAGGAGAGAATGCAATCTTTCGTTTAATGGGCTAACATAGAAATAGATATAGAGACATAAGCTTTCAGGGGTCCCTTCATCTGATGGAATCTAGAGAACATATAGTTATAAAAGCATTAGCACAAGTGTTTAAAGTCTTGGGATATCTGTTTGCAAGGCAGAACATACCACACATTCACAAAAATGTATTTCCGTGTTAGCATGTTGACCATCAACATTTTTTTCGTTCTTATTATACGAGAAACAGAGCAACATCAGAAAACTCAAGGCTGGTTAATATAGCTGTAAGCTCTGCCTACAAAAACAAACCTAATAACACCATTCCAAAGCCACGCTATTAGTTCTAATCAAGTAATTGACATACAGAATGCATTCCGCACATCACATTTTCAACAACATTTTGAACAGATATTGACTGCAATGCTGTGATTCATTTTTGTACTTTGGCTCAAAGGACAAGTCATTGATCATAATAGGAGAGTACAAAGGAACCCGCTTTATCTTATGGCTATCCATTTATCATTTTCCACTTAGTTCATCAGGGAAATTTATGTGTTCCTTCTGTATCGTCAGAGAATTTCTAGGCTGATGCCTCATCAAAAAATTGCTATTTTCGGAAACATTATCAATGTTGTGTTTTCTGTTGCAGTAGATTAATATTCTTTTTATACCAAAAACAGTATATTTAGCTTTCAAAATGATCACTGTGAGAAGAATTCCATTTTGGTGGATTTCACGAACCATTTATTATCAAATGGAAACATATTTTCCAAACACGATGCAAAAAGTTGTATTCACAAACCCAAAGTAACAGAAAGTTTACTATTTCATATAGGCTGTTCCTTTTTTTCAGACATGTTGTCAAAAATGAAACACAATGAAATAATTAATGAAAACATATTTTATGTCATGCTTCTAGGTTGAGCAAATTCTGTTTTAAGTTCACATTTTCCGTTTCCCTGAGCAGGCAATGACCTGGGAGTTCCACTTTAAAATGCCATAGGCATAAAAAGAAAAGAAAGAGATGAACTAAGTTCTCACAACCTCTCTCCCACTCTACTCTTCTCTTATAGCAATTAAACCGCTAAGACCTTAAGGCTAAAGGGTAGAGTTAACACTGATCAGAGCAGCAAGGAGACATACTCTTCCTCCTCTGCAGTCTCTCTGCCGCCGTCGGTGTTCTCCTGGTAAACCCAGAGTGTATGCAGGACTCAAAGCCAAGGTCTTCATCCAGTGAGCTGAGTTGGGCTGGACTGGGCTGAGCTGCTCCATTGTAATACATAACTAAATCGATGAACAAAGCTTTAAGAACACTTGCAGGAGAAGCTCACAGGGTTTGCCATTGATAATGGATAGTGATATAAATAATTTAAAATTTTCAACTCTCCTGGAAACTCCCTCTTTAGTGGAAAAAGAAAACTTCACTCCTCCTCCTCAATGTCAAATGTGTGCGGTGTAACTTTCGGTTTACACATATACTGTGTATCACAACACTATTATGCAAAGTTATATGTGAGTCGATTCTATCATGATACTTGAACATGTTATCCATTCGCAGAAATCATACAGAAAAAACCTGATCAGTTTGTTGAAATCACAACCCCCTATATGAACTTTCAGATTCATCCATTCGCCATACCATCTGAAGGGTAAGTACAGGAAATACGTTTTACAAGTTCCATTTCAATTTGGCAAATAAAGCCCATCAAATATATATATATATATATATACTGCTTTTCACATTAGCAGCAGAAGCATAGATTTAAAGTCCTCCTAAGTGACTGGCCTGCAAGCATCTTTATTCTCCTACGGTCAAACCTTCCAAATGATGAGAGAGAGAGTTTTTGTTGGCCATTGCTAGAGACAGAGCTCTGACCAGCTAAGAATGAATGCCCTTCCCAAAGAGACCCTTGGGAGGTACAGAAAGTCCACCCATTGAATTCTGGGGTCATACATAATAACTTCTTTCCCCCTAGCTGACATTAGGGTAGATTATATGTGTGCGCTGATAGCAGTCCAGTGTATAATGCGGTGCAGTTTGCTACCCATGTTCTGCAACATGCCCATGGTAGAACCATTTGCAACCACAGATCAAATTTGACATTAATTACACTAAATGAGAACCAAAAAGCCAAGGCAGTAGGTACTTTTAATAACTTAATATAGTTACAATATGCATGTGTAGGGATGCATTTATTTTGCGCATTCATCAGGAAAGTGCTGACTTCACTATCTATTTTAATACATAAAAACATAAAACAATTACAGACTTGCCAAATAGCTATGCAAAGTACAAACTCGTTAACTTGTTAATTTTAATATGTTTTAAAGGCACAATCATTTTTAGATTACAGACATTATTGCTTATTACTTATAATTGCATCTTAAATCAGTTGCACAACAAACTGGGACAAATTCACAAATTTATACGTTGTGCCGATCACAGTATTAATAAACTAAATTGGTACCTGGAGACAAACAATTAAAAGTGGAAAAAAATCCAAAGCAAAACCCATCCACTTCATTAAAAATATCTTATTATGCAGTTTACTAAGGAAATAAGCATGTTATATTGAAATGTTCCGTTCCACTTTCTGTTGTTGATTTGTCATTTTCTTGCAGTAAAATCAAAAAGTGGCTAATTGTTTGGTTTATTTACAAACAACATAAAATGATTAAATTAGATTACAAGAAATTTTTGTCCAAGTGTTTTTTATATATAGTCCAAGACAATGCACAAATATTATTCTAGTTAGAATATTTAGTGGATCATATTATATTTCTTGTCGACAATATTTAAGCTGCTAAGATCTAGCCTCCTTATCTAAGCTAAAAAAGTAAATAATGACAGTTATTAGCATGCTGACATCCTTCTTAACTTTCTTTCTCATTTTTCGTATCTTTTCTTTCATTTTTTTTTTAAACAGGAGCCTTTCTAAAGCTTTCCTTAGAGGAGGCTCCCCCGTTCTCTCTAGTCTTACATCTGTCGGTGAGACTGAAGAAATTGAGGGAAATGACACGACCAAAGAAAGTCTCAAATCAAGTGCTGGGGATGTTGGGGTAAATGTTAAACTAAGCAAAAGTTGTTGAAATTTGACAAAAATTATATACATTTTTTTAAGGAGTTCTTGTAGGCTGTCAATAAATGTTATTAGTTTTATATATGGACTGTACAATATGGATAGTCCAAAATCAGCTTAGTCCTTATGATCTTGTGTCTTGTGTCTTGTGTATTGTGACCAGACATTTTATAGATATTTTTATAAATCCTAAGCATATGCCATATTTTCATATAGTTGAATGGTAACTAACATGTAAGAGAAATTAATTGATGTAATAAATGGCCAGTGTTCACTGTTATGTCTAATGTGGCAGTGGGGACTCCCCATTCTGTTTGTTCTAGGTTTCTATGCTTTGATTGATAGTCCTTAATTTATTATTTGATGGCCAATGAAACTGATTTAAGTTAATCAATTAGATGTGTCTGTTTAATATTTATGTTTAGCTCCTGTTATAACGTATTCCCATCTGGTGGATGAGTCTTACATTTTATCACTTCCACTGAGCAAATGCAATGGTAACCCATCACCAGCACCTTGACAATTCCCATTTAAATCTTATGAAAGATATGCAGTGGTTGTTTGTCTTATCAATATGAGTACTCCCTTGAGAAGCCACTCCACCAGAAGAGGGAAAGCGTGGGGTGGCATTTCCTGGGAAATTCTCAGCTGTGGGTATGGCAACCTCACTTGCCAAGTGACCCAGGAAAAGTTAGGTAACATTTTCTAGTTGTCTTTGGGCGTTTATAGACAGTGACTATTTCTGCTGGCATAGTATCTAGAAGACAAAGTTTTCCTTTGTTGACTTAAAAAGTGGAATGATGTTGGGATCATTGTGGAATGATCTTTGTGTAGCAGAAATCTACTTTTGAAATTTTATGTGGAAAAACTATTGTGGAGTGGCAGAGCGTGTGAGTGCGTGGCTCTGTTGGCCGGCATTTGCAGGGTCTGTCAGACGGCCAGTCCGGGTAAGATTAGTTACTGCGGTGATAAGATCACCTTTCAATCTTTCAATAGACACAATCCCAAACGAACATTTACTGCTTCTGCGTGAATCTGTATTTATATAGTATTTATATAGTTGACAGATGGAAATTAACACTGTATTTAATAGTTTTGCCTTGGTTTACTGCTACCTTGTTTGATATATTTTTGTTGCTTTGTTTTCTTTTAGGCATACCAACTGCTTAGCATTGATGGCTTTACATCATTATATCAGCCTAATAGTTCTGTATTTTTGAAGGATTATGTAATCAATGACTTTTTATCCTATACATCCTTCTTCTATCTGAAGTTTGTCATTGGACATATGTTATACTATACACAGTTACCCATTCTACTACGTAAGCAATATGATATTGATTTAAATGGGAGTCTTATTTATTTGACGCACTGTCTTTGAAGTGAAACAGTGACGCTAGAGATGCATAACCATTGATTAAATAATTCCCTTAATTGATTTTTTTAAAAATCATTGTTATTTCAATTTCGTACCAGAGCTTTCCATTGCTGTCCTGATTTGAGAAACGTGCATTCTAATTAAGGATGGTCACTGCGGTCACTGTCTAAGTAGCGAATTTACAAAGTCTTACTGATTTAAGTCTTCATTGACGTCAACAGGGATTCCCTTGGGCATTTTTGCTCCTAAGGTGACGGGAGAACATCTTGAATTCATCTACCAGTTTGTGCCTTAATAAATCTTTGTTAGTACCTTAGTAATCAGTAGTGGCATATGAAGAGTAAGCCTAACAAGTTGGATTAATAAAGACTTGAGAGATCTTAAGGTGTTGTATCTCGCTTAGTCAACATAAATTTCCCAGTTGGGACTGAAGGTGTTCAGCTGGAGCTGTGACTCTGAGGTGTCAGTTTGTAAGGTATTTTCTTTTGACAACACATGATTTTAATATCTTGTTAGTCTGCAGATGATATAATTTTCTTACATCTTGAAAATGCAAATGTGTACTTTATCTCTTGGTTCCTGATGGAATTGGAGGTGACTCATGTGCCATATCAAATTTGTGATTCATATGTGGTGACAGTTCATTTAGAAAACGACAAGCATCTTTTGCCTCTTCATTGTGTCTTACATTAATTAAACATGAGCTATAGGAACGTCAGCCTCAAATTGTTCATTTCCTCACCCGAATGATTACGCCACTACAGGTTGAATTATTTGGTAATTAATAATGCAGATTCTCCAGAGCATATCAAATTCTATATGACAGGAATATGTCTTAGCTATTTATATCTTTACTTCAGGAAATAAACACCGCATTCATTGTTTACCCTACTATTTTATTCATTTATTAGTTGACAGACTAATATAAACTAATATTAACATAAGGTTAAGACTGCTCTGCTCGCAATCTTACAATCTAGCATAAGTAGGTTAAAAAAAAAGACATAAAGTCCATTAAGTTCAACACCTCAAACTTTATAAAGAAGTATAAAAAATATACTTTTTTATTAGAGCTGACAATTTACATGGAATTCAAACGTATACATATAATGTATTATAGTCTTACTAGACTGACTCTATATTTTTTTTCCTATATATAAATGGTGTAGCCTATTTTAATTTGCCAAACATTGGCATGCATCTAAGCTACTCTTGGGTTAGTGTTCATGGGTTCATTGATACTTCCATACCCATTTAGTTTGCGTTACTGTTATTCTGTAGAACAAAACTACAGTGGGTCATCTATTAAAGAAACATTGCAGCCATTTACATGGATTTTAAGTTAATTATACTACTGTATCACTCTTATGGAAGCTAATAATAAAATCTAGTGGCATGGCAGCAGCTGAACGCAGCACTCAGCTAGCATACGCCACTTGCCTACAATGGTACAGCTATAGAGAATGTGCAGGAACCAGACTTACGTATTCATTGCGTTCTTTGTTGGTGTAAATGGAAGTCTTTTATTTACAAGCAACTTTAGTCAGGTCTGGTCAGTCATGTTAACTCTTGTAAAACTACTGCCCATGAGTACATGCAGTACCCATGCGAAATAGGCATGAAAAACAAATTTTGGAGGCTAAGCTGTCCTTTTAAAGAGCAGTTAGATAGTAAGTACTTGGTTGGCAGAAGTAGTTACTAGAGATACTTGATTGAAAAAGAATTGAGAAACATGCCAGCCTGTTTGGTTCAGTTATATCATCTCCTTCAGTATGCTTTAAGGGGTTTACTAACATGGACACAGCTGGACAAGATTCAGTAGCCAATGTTAAATACATTATTATTATTATTATTATTATACTTTATTTATAAAGCGCTAACAGATTCCGCAGCGCTGTACAAGGTAAAAATTTTACAGATAACGACAAGTACAAAATGACAAGCAATTGACATACAGATACGAGAGGAAATAAATGCCACTGATACGTGATATTATTTTCTTAAAATCCTCAAAGCTTCTTCTTACAACACTAGCTTATATCACTTAAGAAGCTGAAATATTAAGATAGTATATGGTTAGAATTACTATGCTATAAAAAGACCAAGACGTTTAATAAGACAACGCCTTACATATTGATCTCCCCTTAATGAAAGTTCCATGCCTTCCTGATTCTTAGATCCATCATACAACACCATCACACTTCAGTCCACATCATTGCCAGCTGGTTCTTAGTGCAGGGGACTACCTCGCAACCTAGGGTTTCCAGTGGGGAGCAATAAGATCATCTCTGGCCATATGATCACTATTATTAACAAATCACCGTGTCCACACGCTCGGTGTCTAATCACAGTGGTCAACCTTCATTTTATACGTACTCTGAGTTCTTTCAGTTATACTTCTGCTCTTCTTCTGTCGTAGGTTTGAGTAAATGAGATTTGTTTGCCTAGGTTAGAGAGGGTCCGTTTTAGAGATAATATATTGTGTAGTTTTTATATTTATAATACCCCACCCTATAAATCACATTCACATATTTTACATTATTTGGAATATTGGATGCTTTTTGGGTAAACTACTGTTTTGGGTAAACTACTAAACTAGTAAAAAAAGATAAACTGTACGAGTCAATGATCAACAGTTGATCACCCTCAATTATCTGGTTCCCGATTTGGCATTTTTCATTTGCAAGGGTTATTACCAGTTAAGATACAAATCTGTAGTGCAGATATTAAGCATTAGTAATATCATGAAAAACATAGAAGCTTAGAATATTACAGCAGAGAAAACTATTGGGCCCCTCTAGTCTGTAAAAACATTAAATCTTATTCAATTCTTGGTTTTGTCTTATATTCAGGTATCTATATGACGAGAAAAGGTCTTAATGATTAATGCAATACTATTGTTATTATTGGTGCTTTACACTTATGAGTTGCGACAGGGTTCATAAGCTAACCATTTTGCCTTTGTATACATATAGACAAGCCCCATCATTCAAGATCATAGTATGCCCGAATCAACAAAAATGACAGGTAAACTTTACATTTTTTCACATCACTCTTGAAACTAATGATTTTAGTATCTTCTACAGTCCCTGTGAGAAAGAAACAGAACATACCTGTTTTCCAATATATTCCAGGACTGTATGTACTGGCGGTATAACACCCCATGGGTAAAGGCCATGCATCAGTGAAATTGTGTCTACTGTGACAAGAGGCTAGGATGTTTTTGGTGTTTTCGAATGCATAGTGATTTTAATGTAATGCCATTCTAGAGGGTCCCTTAGCAAATGCACTTGATGGTCAGCCAACTGATGTTTCTGCTCAGTCTACTCACCCTGCATTGATACATCCGGACCAAGGAGCATCAGAAATGAAGCCAGTCTCGAAAGAAACTTGGATGGACTTTGCAGACTTTTGCAAATGCTTTCAGTAAGTAAAGTTACATATGGCTTTTTTTTATGAATTGCGTATCTCTCTTCCCTGTCATCTCAGTTAAAGTAAAGGGTGATCAAGATATGAAACACTAATGTCCATAGAGACACAAACTGTACTCCCCTAAAGTAACTCTGAAAGATGTGTGGCTTATGGTTTATGCGATGTGTCACCTGTTTGAATGGGAAACATCTCGCAGAGCAAGCTATTAACCTTTGTCAGTTCTCTGCTGATCATGTTCAGATATTGGTTGCATCTTCTACTTTTTTATGGTTTAACTGTTCACAACTGCCTGTCTGCATTTAGGGGTTTGAAAAAAAGGAATATAACATATATATATATATATATATATATATATATATATAATAGAATGCAAGTTATATTAAGAGAAGGAACATGTTTACACACACTGGTCAGATCATGTGAGATGTTTGCATGAATTGTCCTGACATTCAGTCATACGGGGATTTCATTCTGGAGAAAGCTGGGTTCTAAAATGAAATGGCTCAATACACACACACACCTCCAAGCACACTGACTAAATCATTTATATGTCCCATAAACACGTCACCGGTTAATTATGTGTTAATGAAGAGGGTCATAAGTACTTTAACGTGATTAATGTTTTAGATATTAAATCAAACAGTATCCATTTTGATATTTTGACATTACTAAATTAATAATATCACAATTAATTCTCTCACGCAGGACACTGTATGTCTTCCACAAGTCAAATACCTATCCTTATACATTCCAGAAATCAGATTTCAAGGTAAAACTTTGTGTTTTTTTAATTTTGTCATTATTAAAATAGGCAATTGTTCTACATGTATATTGTATAGGACCCTTACTGTTTTTCTACCTTGCCTATTTCACCAGTCTACATACTGAATCTATCTGCTACTGCTTTGCCAGCAGATTTATTTATAATGCATACACATTCCTTATTTTATGAGGAACACAAGAAGAGAAAATTGGTTCAGTAAAAGGTATGTGTGGACAATATATCACAGAGTGTGAGGAGAATAACACTTGCTCGATTAAAAAGCGGGCAGGTAGAGTTCTACTGGGACAACTTCAGGGACATGTTATTGAATAATGAAAATGAATCTTTTGCCCAACTGCAAAACAGGAAGGACAATTTTCAGGAGATATGATGTACCCATATATGATGATGTACCCATATCCGCTGAATGTTGCATAATGTGCCAGGCACTGATGTATTTACCTTTTGGTGCTGCCATGAGGGCAATCTGCTGACTAGGTCAAGGCTAGAATATGTTGGCAAGGCCAGGCTACCGCCAAGTCCCAAATTGGAATATTCCTGTCAAGTCTGGAGGAAAAGAAAGTCATACAGTAAAATCATTATAAGTTATCTCCTAACATCCCAAAAATTATATAAAAAGCATTTACTTTTATCTTTTTTGAGCCACATTATACGATGGGCATTGCTGACACTTTTTTATTCAAAGCACCAATAGCCAATTGATTAATATCAGGTTTCTTTGGTGGCAATCTATTCCAACGAGAGGTAGTAAGAAAACAAAATCCAAGTTATATCCACTATAAGAAACTTCAACACCACAGCATATGGACGTATGGGTGGTAAAAAAGGGATACATTACAACACTGTATATGTTTAAAAGCTCATTAGTGACAATTTATTGACAACTGCTCAAACCACTACTGTTGTGTATTATTTTATTTATTTTTTTAAACAAGCCACCAGTTTAGATTCAGGTAAATACATGATTTGTAAGTGTATGTATGTAATAAAAAAGAGGTGAAGAGATAATTATGCATAATGTCAATGTAATGATTACATTTCAAGAAATTGATCCTACTGCTATATTAGGATATTAATGATATATTATTCTAATTTGTGAATTCAACGATGTATTATTTACTTCAGTCAACATATATGATTCTTCAAGAAACTGATCTATAAAGTTGAAGAAAATAAACAATATAAATATTAATTATGGAGGTAGACTAAAACTGTTTGTAAACAGTTTATACAAGTAATCATCTAAGGGCGATATCAAGGATGAGCATGAAGATACGAGTCAAACATATAAATAAAACCAGAACCTCTAGGAGAATGTGTATGTATATAAAGCTAAAAACCTTGTCCTCTCCTTACTGTTTTCTATTTTTCTTTTTTTTCACTTTTTGAAATACAAAATAAAACAAATAATGTAGTAAGCAAGCAACCAAGGAACATCAATGGCTTAAAAACAAAAAGGAATACATTGCTTTATACATCTATTTGAGTGAATTATGTTAAAGATGTTTTGGGCACATCTTCAGAGATTTAAAAATAGTAGTGTTGTGTCCTAAATGTAATATTTAAATTCTATTCATGGACAAAGTCACACATGACCAATGTGTGTTCTTCGGTGACTTTACAATGTATTGTGAAGAAGTACTTTTAAAGTTCTTGAGTAAATACAATGGGAAAGCATGAAAGCTCTATAAATAACTTATTCGTATAAATTATTGATTCAAGGTGATGAAGGACATATTGGGTGATGGAAATAAGAAACAAAATAATGTTTCTCTTGAGAGTTTGTCACAGTTTTGACCTTCTGCATTCCATCTTTTATGTTAACAGAAACCTTTCATGCAATTAATTATTTACATTAGAGTGGGGACGTATTCCCTGTTACCTGTATGGTTTTGAATCTCTCCGAATTCTTCTAGATTAGAATTTTAAAGGGGCAGCCTAGTTCCCTATACAGCCCCACAGATAAATGCATATTAAAAAATATCTTAATAAACCTGTGTTAATCTGTAGGGGAAAAAATGAAAAAGACTTAAGAGAGGGTGCCGCTCCAGAGTTGCAGTGCTCCTACCCCTCTACAGTCTTAGCTGTACGACCCACCCCCTGATGTCTGTATGTACATGGAGCATTAAGCATATAAAATGTCAGGGACGGACGGATCATCAGGCTATGCTGACCATGACTGGTCATTTGGCAAACTAGACAAATGCCGACGGGAAGACTGCTGATGCCATTCCACAATGATCTTTACTGCCATGCTCAAGTGGTAGATCCCATCTTTAATTGCGCAGCCTCCATCTCAATACACGCAACCACGCGCTGCGAGAATGTAAGAGAGCGTATCCCCATATATCATTTAGTGGCCACTGGCCTCATCCTCAGCTGGCCCTGTGACTTTGGCTAAATAACCTGTTCTTATTTGTAAGGTTATTCAGGTGCACACACTGAATGATACAGCCATTGCGGTTTGGAATACGTTGTTTTTATTAAATTGTTGCAGGATCAGTGACACCTAGCAGTTCATTCCTACAGTTTCACTTGGATTGCCTCCAAAGTTAGCAGCAATTAACGCCAGAGAATGGTGTGATAACCTGCATCTGCTGTTACTGAAAGTCTGCCCGTTATTCCATAGAATGCTTTCCTCCACAAGTAACCATGTCGGATTCATAGCTAGCACAAATCAACAGTAACGACTTCCTTACAGTATACATTATACATGTTTGTGCATTCTATCTACGTGCAGTTTATACAAATGACATGTAAATTAGTGTTAATAAGCACATATAATGTGTCCAAAGTTTTTAAACCAGAGATTATTCAATTTTATAGGTGCTGCAAACACTATGACACAACCCACACAGTGTCTAGGAACAGATTTGTAAATCAGCGAATATTAGTGTTGTGCACACTTCAACCGATAAGTATGTGAATTAAATGAAAGGAAGAGGAAGAAGAAAAGCAAAAAAGAGGAATTTTCTATTAACAAGATTGTATCTATTAGTTCCAATGAAAATCTTGAAATAAGGTCAGTGTAAATACATGTGAGAAAAGGGAATTGCACTGATACAATCTTGTTAAAGGGGAACTACCCATTTTTTCTTCTTCCGTTCAGTGAATTCACATTTGTATTACTTGAAGTGCAACGCTTACATTTGCAGTTTATAGGAATGCTTGTCACCAAGTATATATAAGTACAATGCAAAAACCTGTCTGAGAATCTTTTCTTGCCCAAATTAGATGTCATGTTAAGAGAAGGAATTGTCAGTTAAGATGGGGAGGGCTCTGCCAAATTAAAGCGGTTTTGAATCGGAAGGTACACTCCAGTAGCTGCATGTAACCTTAAAATTATAATTTTTTGGCTTCTAACTGCATAAATGATTTATCAGGATTTTCTCTATAGGTTTGTGATGTTTCCCTCTGCCTTTGATGTGTTTGTCGGAATGCATCTTGTGTCCAGCAGTGTCTATTTGTGTGAAAACCCACCGCTAGGCAACTCTAGCATTAAGGTCATTTAATTTAAGCTTAGATAATGTTGATCATGGTAAAAATCTCATTGCCTTTGACTACTCTCATTTGGATTTTTGGCTGGATCAAAAGATGGGTATTTTGTTCCTTTTTTATATATTTGTATATATAGTAAGAGATTTAGCTTTATTTGTTGTTGTTTTTTTTTTGTAGGGAACAGATGATTGTGGATCATATTTCTTACACGTGGACAATTTAAAGCCTACAGAAATTTTAGTTAGCTTTTCGGCATTGGTACGCTGGGGAGATTCTCCTTGTAAGTTCAAAAACTTGACATTTTATGAATGATGAAAATGAGTAAAAAAAACATTGGATTATATGGCATACAATCTCTTAAAAAACATTTTATTTACAGTTTCTATGTTGTGTGTTATTTTTGTTTCTTTTTTTGCAGTCACGTTCAAGGAAGAAGCAAGTTTACAGAAAGGAGTCCTCATCGCTGAGGATTTCTCTTGGAAAAGTCTACTTACTGGCCCAGTTGTGTTAAAAATACACACTTTTGTAACCAAAGCTGCTATAATAAACCTACCTCCTGGGTTAGTGTTAGAAATGTCATGAATGATGTCATTTTTAACAGTATGTGGTATTGACAACAGTTGAAAAAAGGAACACACAACGTCAGCCTTATATAAAGATATAGGAATATGCCCACTCCTATTGTGTGATTATTAGTAGTGTGTCTAATTATTTTAAAAACACTATAATTTATGTTAAAATTAAGATTGCATTGATAAAGGTAGATAGTTTAGATTTTATCTTACAAAGTACGTTAACATGCATTATTTAATTAATTATTTGTTCTCTTGTATACTAAGCATCAAAATCCGCCATTTTATTCTTCCATTTGATGTTTTATTCACATAAAAACAACACAGATACTTTTTGGAAGCTTTTTTTCAGTTACTATGGCAACATGTCACATAAAAAAATACACATAGTTGGCCTTATTGTTTTTGACCAACAGACCCTCATCTGAAAAACATGAAATTGAGCTTGATAACATTCTGGATGGTTTTATTAGGTAACATTTTTATTTGACTTCATTGCAGGCGCCATGTCTTACGCTTCACTGCAAGTTCACCCTTAGGGCACCATATCCACCTGTGTAGTACAGAGCCATTTGTCTTTGGTGATGAAGAAACTGTTATGCCATATCTCGACAAGGTACACGTTCCCATGGAAACTACAAAAATACTAGGTCACTGTTTTTGTATAACCCTTGCTTTATTTCACTGTTTTCGAAACGGATAAAAAGTAATAAAATAAATATTTCACAGTGTCGGGCGTGTAAATAATGCCTGTTAATGAGCCGATTACCTTTTAAATTAAGATGTTAGGATGGCGTTTGTCAAGATCTCTTTGACATGATTGCAAGTATAGGACCGAGACTTGGTCTTAAGATATCAAGAAAACCTTGTAAGAAAATAAAATGTCTAGAAAATGGGATAGAGTATCATGACAACTAATGAGACTAAATGACTGCTTGATAGAAATAGAAGGACTAATTGTGGCTCGGTAGGAAAGAATTACAACAGCAAGTTCTCAGAAAGAATACAGAGTCATGATACATCCTTGCTATTATGTAGTATCAAGAAGGTAATACTGAGTTTCAGCTCAAGGTGCTTACTGTATATCAAACATGGAAGCCTGCATTCAATATTTGTATCTATAAATAATTTATACACATATTAATATAAAAATACCTGTATGGAATTCTTTGCTTTTGTCCTACAGAATTAGGTACTTGAAAACATAACAAAGGTTTTAATTTTTTTCCTATTATAAGGCCCCTAGGGTATTATACAGGTACAGAATAGCATGCATGTAAAGTTTTAGGTGTAAATTAAGAGTCAGGAGCCTATGTCATAAGCACATATTATATTGTTATACCTTAATTATAACATTAAAGCTTCCTCCTGTCACACACAGACACACTGTCACCATCGAATTACTCTTTTTACATTTAAAGGAGAGTTTTCGCTTCATGGAAAAAGCTACAGCCATTATTAAAGCCATTGGGAAAGTAATGATTAGCTTTAACTCTGAAAAGGAGCTTCCAAGAGCACTTCGAGAATTGGAATTGGCACATGCCCCACATAAAGAACGGGCGAGTCATTTTAAGGTACTGTAAACATGGTTATTTGGATTATGTTAAATTAGTCTATGAGATGACATTTCTAAGTGACCCGAAGCTTTTGAACAGTGATGTGCATATATATATATATATATATATAGTATATATGCTATTTATATTTATTTGATAGTCTATATATATATATATTATTTGATTTAAAATCATGACAGTATATGTATATATAGTTTCAGTAAAAGCAGAGGGATAGTGTAAAGAGAAAGCACTTGTTTCGGCTGTTTCTCTGCTATAATCCCTCTAGATCTCTGACTTGTGTTGGGTTCCAAGGCATGTCCAGTTTTCTCATAGGATTTTTACTTGAAGGCATTTCTGTCAATTCCTTGTGTCAGCGTTGTGTCAACGTTCTTAAAGATTTAAAGTGTGCACTGTAACGTATAACCGTAGAGATAACATTTAAGTCAATATATTTATTAGGGCTGAAACAACTAATCGATAAAATCGATAATAATCGATAATGAAAATCGTTGTCAGCGATTTTCATTATCGATTAATCGGATCGATTTTTATCGATTATAAAAAGAGGTTTTTTTCAGAGCAAATGCTCTGAAAAACTCCTCTCCTTATAATAATCTGATCTCAAACAGAGATCGGATTATAACACTGGAATCCAGATCCCCCCGCAACGCTGCAGGGAACCTGGAGTCCCCTCACTGCCGGTCGGTCTGTCACTTCCGGCTCTCTCCCATCTGCCTCCTCCCCCCTTCCATACATCACTCTGCCTCTCTACCCGGCTCCATTACTGACCGGCACTTTCCCTGCAGCTTCATAGAAGCCACAGTGTAAGTGAAGGGCAGTAATGGAGGCTGTCTGTGCGATGCAGACCCCCACCGGCTGACAGAGAATCATCCTCTCTGTCAGCCGGTGAGGGTCTGCATCGCACAGACAGCCTCCGTTACTCACCTTCACTTACACTGAGGCTTCTATGAAGCTGCAGTGAAAGTGCCTGTCAGTAACGGTGCCGGGTAGAGAGGCAGATCGGTTTATTGGAGGGGGAGGAGTCAGAGGGGTTTATGGGAGCCACCTCTGGCTCCTCCCCCTCCCATACGCCACTCTGCCTCTCTACCCAGCTCCCTGGTGTCTTGTGAACCTCCGTTGCTGACAGGAGGCAGAGTGGAGTATGGGAGGGGAGAAGGCAGAGTGGAGTATGGGAGGGGAGGAAGGCAGAGTGGAGTATGGAGAGGGGAGGAGCCAAAGTGATGTATGGGAGGAGGGAGGAGCCAGAGTGGTGTATGGGTGGGGAGGAGCCAGAGTGGTGTATGGGAGGAGGCAGAGTGCATATGGGAGGGGGAGGAGGCAAAGTGATGTATGGGAGGGGAGGAGCCAAAGTGATGTATGGGAGGGGGGAGTATGGCACAGTGGAATCTGCCCCCATATATACCTTATACCTCTTATATGCCAGATTCCACTGTGCCCCCTGATATGCCACTGTGCCCCCATGTATGCCTTATACCTCTTATATGCCAGAGTGGCAAGCTGGGGGTCAGATGTGCATAACCGGGGGCAGTTTGGTAAATAAAAAAAATTTAAACAAGGCTTTTGAAAAATGTGAAAAATAGTTAACATATGAATTAATATTTACTAATAACTTTGTATTAAAACCTAGTTTGAGAAACACTGTTTGGGTTCTTGTAGCTTTTATTATTCTGTCAGTAAAATAAGAAGGTGAATAGAGAGAGGCCATTGCAATAAAGAGATGAAAGTATAAATTGGTACGTTTTTTATTACATTATTTTAAATTGAAGAAAAATTGCATTTTTTCATCCGATTAATCGAAAAAATAATCGGCCAACTAATCGATTATTAAAATAATCGTTAGTTGCAGCCCTAGTGTTAATAGCAAAATATAGTAAAATACTGTACTAAAATGGGAAAAAAAAGATTTTGACCCAATTTATGTTCGGCAACATCCTCTCATACCCCACACCAGCAAATATGAGGGAGCTTGGTGCCAGGGGTAACCTTGTGTGGGCTCCTGCTACCTGAAGTCTATCCTTGTGGGATGTGGCCAGGGCTGACCACTAACTACGGTGGGTGGTCTCGCTGATGTTAGTGGGCGGTGAGTGGGGCACATCAAGACCCCGCTCTCGCAAACCTGGAGGATTCGGGTGTTGACCCAGAGAACCAGAAAAGTAATGCTTCTCCTAGAGTTCTCCGGGCCAAACCCAGAGAGTTCCCAGGTATGCACATTGGCCTTGTTAACCACACTTTTGCCTCTGTGTGTTTTTACTAGGCATTAAGGAGATTATGGACTTGGTTCTCCCTACTGTCCAAAACATTTCCTGAAAGCCAAGGAGCTGGAGGGGCAGGAAAATTAAGCAAAATCATCGTGGATTCTGCTATATAAAAAATGTTAATTTAACTCCGCTGTCATATGCATTGAAAAAATGCCCCCACTTGCCAGCTAAATGCCCTGCAAGAGACGCATTTGGCTGAATACAACGTTCTGCACATGGCATACTTATCTCCAACTTCATATGATAAAATATTTTAACTCCCTTGAACCCACCTACATATTTTTATTGAATAAATAAATCCAATATAGTAAACCTGATAAGCCTGTATCAAACATTTAATTAATTTGACAAATAGCTCCAATGGATGTCCATTGCAGATTCAATATACACAGAGCTACTTTGTCAAGTAAAGTCTGGATACCATTTATTTTAAAACACCAACTAAAGAGATTACTATCTATAATTTGTAGAGATAAACTTTTAGTTGGTTGAAGGGTTAACCCCCACTGGTGGCACCCCCTCTCATCCACTAATCACCTTTACAAAATAATCAGCCTAAAAGCTGCAGCTGCTCCTGTTATATTATAGGATTATATACATCAGAGATCAAACCTTTACGGTTCTATGCTTTGGACTCACTGTTTCTCCCTGGTTGCTCCTTATATCTCTTATATCTTATATCTCTCCAAAACCATTTATTTTCCCAGTGACACTTTTCCTACTGTATATGTATAATGAGATCATATGAAAATGCGTATATAATTGTATAACAGTGTGGTTTGTTTAGTAAAGGGAGAGGTGGTAGGAGAGTTTGAGATTTCTCACATCACTATTCATTATGAAGGGTCAAATTCGACATGTTTTGAGGGGCTGAGCTGGCCCTGTATATTTTATATTTCAATGTGCAGAACTCTTGCACGTTTAACTACACATTATACAGGGTCAGCCAAGCTATTCCTGCAGCAGAAACTCACTGAGGTTGGCTCTTCATAACATATAGTAGTGAAGTAAAAAAGCTGAAACACTACTCTCCCTTTAGTGAATAAACTGCAATGAGGATGGCATCTATGTAGCATTCCCTGTTAAACCCAAGTGTCTATTGAACAATTTATGTGTATCTACATTACAACATATTGTCATGTTCACATTAATAGATACTCATTCACATAGTATGAGCCCTAGTAATATTGCAAATCCCTGTATCAATAAATATCTCCCTTTCTTAAGTTCTTCGATTTCTTTCCTTTAAGTACTCCTCATCTTCCTGTCTTAATGGTGTGTCCTCTCCACAGCTGTTTTGAACTCACCATGTCTCCTCTCTTAGTTCTCTCACTTTTCCCCATCATCTCCCCACTTCATACCCAGCAGTAACAGCTTCACAGTCTTGGCATCTTTGGCAGCATCCTCTTGCAACTTCTTCTCCAGCTCACGGGATCTCCTGGCCAGCTCTTTATCTTGTGCACTAGCTCCGCTCCCCATCTCCGAATATCTCTCTCTACTGCTGAGGATCTCTTCCAGTTCCTTTGATGATAGTTTGTGTGTCTTCCTATCCAGTTATGATGGTTTCTTAGATGTTATTGTCCACTGTCTCCCTTGTCCACTGTGCTGCACTTTTCCACCTGATCTTATTTTCTTCTAATGCTTTAAGTTGTTTTTGTTCACTTTCCACACTCAAGAAACCTTGGTTTTCTATTTTCCAGTTGATGCTGTTCCACAGTATCTACTCCATTAGAGACTCCCAGTCACTCACTTTCTCTCAAACTTCCATCTTCCTTGTTATAACACCACTGTAAATGTGGCCACAGCCTTGCATCAGATAATTGTACTCTCTCCCTCCTGGACCACTTCTGGCTTCTGTCAGTCTCTCTCTAATGCCTGTAAGATGGGCTCCTTAGGACAAAAGAATCCCAACTGTCACCTGACCTAAGAAATCTCATTACAAGTCTAAGAGCTTAAAGTTCATAATGGATGAATATGGGAGAGGGAGGACTTAAGATTTCAAAGTGGAGAGTGAGAAGTGATATGAGGTGTTGGACATTCTAAGGACTCTTGTAGTGGAGATTGAGACAATTGTGATATACGCAGTGATGCAGATAAAGGGTCAATAACCCCCACCCCCAAAACATAAAAAATAGACTGGTGTTCAGTTTTATAATACAAGTACATAACCAGAAACTTGCAGTCATATGTCATAGGCTTGTTATAATTTGTTATTATTAATGGCAGTGCGACATCATCTGCAGAAGAGGCAATTCGTGACCAAAAGAATATTTTTAAACATTTTTTGTGATCTTACTCTATCAGCTGTCTTGTATTAGACACTGGGTATAGATTGCAATGCCTCAGGACAGTTGCTGTGCCATTCTTTTGAACATGCTGATTCAATGTGACAGGTGACAACTGGTTCTAATCCCACAGCTCTGCTGCCAGGACCTCCTTATACAAAAATCAAATGTCTGTACTAAGCTCTTTAAAGTGGAGGATTTTGCAGTTAATCCAAAATCACTTTGTCCTTCCCCCTGCTGTGAGATCTGGGTCCACACTATTGAGCAAATGCTCTGTATCTCTCCCAGCCACTCCAGCCAATCAGTGGAAGGAAAGCACTCCCACTGAAATATGAGTGCTTTCTGTGCATGCGGCCTCATTAGATTACCCAAATCTGACTCTGGAACTCCTGCTGAGTAGGAGATCCAATAAATGGATTGCATCTCATGGCAAATAGCTGAAGTAAGTGAAACAGAGCAAATGTATTTGCCAGCAAAAAAGGTGATACTCAGCTATCATATGCGTAAATGTGCATATGAAGCACAGTACCTGTTAATGCCTGAAAAGGCGTATAGGCATTCTTTAGTTAATGTAATTAGAAAACGTCCCAATTCCCCTCCAACAATGGTGTGTGTCCCGCAACACCAGTGGAACTGCCCACTGACGTCAGTGGGACACCCAATGATGTTAGCAGGAGTGCCTTCTCACAAGGGGGGCTCCAGGTAGCCAGAGCCAGAAGGTTTTCAAGTATGTACATCAGGACAACTGTGTTGGGGATGGGCAGCCTAAGAGGGAGCTTGGTCAGGGTGTTGCGTCCACCTGCAGGGGCGTAACTAGAAACTTCAGGGCCCCGGTGCGAGAATCTGTTAAGGGCCCCCCGGGCCCCCCCACCCCCAACCCATCTATCCCTTTCTCACAATCTCCCCTCTACTTCCCTAACCCCCCTTCTCACAATCTCCCCTCTTCCTCCCTAACCCTCCTTCTCAGGATCTCCCCTCTCC
>VKOC01002052.1:0-75621 GCA_009364415.1 Spea multiplicata | reverse complement strand
TACGCTGGGTAGAGGGGTAGTCTTATACGGCGAGTATAGTCCAAACTCTATATTTGGACTGTAAAAGTTGGGGGTCGTCTTATACGCCCAGTCGTCTTATACGCCGGAATATACGGTAGTTCCATCATCCATTTATCATGTCTACTAAGAACTGTTACAGGACTTACTGGAGCTCGTAAAAAGGATTGAGGGTTTACCTTTCCCAATGAGATTCACCTTTCGCACATCTTCATGATTATAGGAAGGCATAATTAAAGTTCACAAGTAATGGAACATGGCATGGAGTTGGGGTTAAAACGGCATCCGTTAAATCGCTTCTATGTTAATAAATTAGAACTGTATTACCATGGAATAAGAAATTACCATTTCTACTCTCTTGCTTAAATATAACATACTTGCTGCTTTTATGTAAGAAATGGCAATGCTCTTCAAATTCTATTCCTACCTCTAGGCAAGCGACACAAACAGGAAGGCATTAAAAGGTTTAATGTTTGTTGCCATAGTACTATTTTTTGTTTCTTGCTTCTGTTTTTTATCATTTTTTTTAAAGTTTTTGGTGTTAACCGCTCAATCCTTTGCTTAAAACGGGATGCTTATTAGCCTGCATAGCACATTTTCAAAAGAAATATAATGCCGCTCCGTCCATCTGTGAATCAAAGAAACTTCATGTGACTTTCCATTTCATTTAGTGCTAGAAACTCTTGTTTGTTGTCTAAATAAAACTTTAAGTGCAAGTGATATACCCCGCCTGGCATCTCTGATGTTAAAGTGTTTACTATTTTGCAAAGCGTCTTGCCAAGTAGATATTCTATACACAAATTGTCACTAGTTAGAGAGATACATATTAATGATCTGCCTCTCTAGTTATGAATCTCAAATTGATAAATATTTGCTTTAATCTTCAGATTCTAATTTCCGGTAAGAAATCAGATGGTGTTCTATTTTTGTTTCACTCAGTTGTTACTGTCACAACTTAATCAGATCTAGAACAATGCAGAACCATATTATGAAGCTTTTATTATTTTTGAATTTGAAAGATTATAGGTTAGTGTGTATGCACATCTGTGTGTGTATGTATGTAAGTATATAAATATATATATATATATATATATATATATATATATATACGTGTATAGTTGCCAGTTCCTAAATACACTAGAGTAGAAGCAATACTCACTTTCTTCTTGTAAACATTATTTTTTTTTTTACAATAATGTAATGGAAATAATGAGAAACACGTACTCTGTACTATAAATCAATGGTGACCTTGTGCTGTCGACATATTTTTCAGGGATGCTGAGTTTTGAGGTATACTGCCCCTTTCTGAATGTGCCAGTTCCCAAGTACATTAAAAAGGGGCAATGCCCCCAAAAGATTTGTGTTGGACATCCCTCTGTGCCATGAGTTCCTTGATAATTTAAGTCGTGGGTTAGATATTTCTCTTCATTTTCTTCTAAATTGTCAATGCCTGGGAATGTTTCTTAAAAGGTCCTAATAAGATCTAAAGTACTGACTTTCTCTCTGTTAGATAGATCATCCAGGATTAAATCCTTAGTCATTGTGTATTTTCATTATAATTGTCATTTCTCTGTCAATTTAGTAAATTTCATTTGATGGGAAGCACAGGTAAATATGTTCTCTTGTTTTGGGAAGCCTTATATTGAATTAAGGTCAAACAGCATTTGTCCAACTTTTTGATTATTAAATCTTCATTGTCTGAAATCTCAGTAGCTGCTTAACGCAGTTTTTCAGGAGCCACTTTACAACTAGTTTCCATGGTTGCAGCTCTTAATGTTAGGTCTTTTTTTCATTTTCAAATCACCAGATCTACGAAAAGGGGATAATATTTATTCATGTATTGTAGCTTTCTAAAGCCCACGAAACAGCGAATATAACTAATGGTGTTGTGTGTTGTTTTTTTGCCAAACAATATTTGTCTTAATTGGAGGCAGAGGGAAATTGCCCCCTAGTCACTCTAGAACTATGAAAAAAAGGACAGTCTGACTTGGACTGGTAAAGTTGGGGACTCATAAGTGGGGATACATAACACAAAGTGTGTGCCAGTGTGTATGTTAATGAGAGAGAGGGAGCAAAGGGCAGATGGGTTTGGAGTTGGGATCTGTGTCCTCTTGTGGGTAGAAGCAGCACTAATATTCACTAGTGGATGTGAGGGCATGGTGCTGCTCCCACATGGTGGTATGAGCGTCGGAAAGATTTATTGTAGAACGTTAGTTGCATAGTAGTGTTTCTCTTATATAATTCATTTTGATGTATTTAACATGCTTGCAATGTCCTCTTATTCTATGTATTAGAAAAAAATGATGTTGCCATTATTAACTATATTTTGTGTCTGAGTTGCATCAGAAATCTTAGAGCCCACGACCTCCTTAATGCCTGTGTCCCATGCCCCCCATCAGCCTTCCCTATATCTATCCCACTAATTGCTCTACCTGTCACTTCTCCTTAAGATCCTGCCATAAATGAGGACACCTTATGAGAACAGGGGCAAGCTTCCAAGATGCCATTAACCTTAGGCCCCTGGCACTCCAACACCATATGCTGCTACAGAAACTCACTATAACATCATAAGCTGACACCCACACACAAATGCTTAAACTAAATATTAACACGCACTCGTGCTAACACCATACACTTACATACTCTAACACTTTACCAAAACAGACACACACATGCCAACATCATATGTTCACAAACATTAACACAGTATGTATACACAAATACACACACACCGCCTATCTACTCAGTGGCGTAATAAATGTCAGGCCCCCCTGTGAGACATACTGTTGGGACTCCCATGCTCCTCCTACACACACAAACACAGTAACATACTTACACACAGTAACATACTTACACACACAGTAACATACTTACACACACAGTAACATACTTACACACACAGTAACATACTTTAAAACACAAAGTAACATACTTTAAAACACAAAGTAACATACTTTAAAACTCAAAGTAACATACTTTAACCCCTTAAGGAAAATGGGTGGTTCCTAAACCCATTGAAAACAATGTATTTTGAGCCCGTACATGTACGGGCTTTGTCATTAAGGGGTTAAAACACACAGTAACATACTTACACACACAAACTACCGAATGGTTATGTGCATGAATCCAAGTGAGTTTTTGGGGAATATGGCCTTAAGGGGGAGGGGAGGTTGGTGATTCTAATAGTCATGTGCTTGATTAAAAGAACTTCAATATATTTTGCCTTGAACCTTTCAAATGGCAAACATGTTGCTAAAATAAAAGATGACATTTAGATAAATATTGATGTTGGTTGTCAAAAACAATCTATGTATTAATAAATTTGAATATGCTAAACTGTTCTTGGATAAAATAATTGCATAACCGTTCAAAGGAGATAAGCACTGGAAAACTACTGAAATACTAGATATGGAACTGTGCAACCTTTTACCCATATTAATGCCATCTGGGTATCATCACAGATGATTTATGTTTAATTGGATCTGGCACACAATATATGAGAGTCAAGAGGCTTCACACAGATGCCTGTCAGGTGCCTTACATGGTGTGCAAAATGTTCTGTTTTTAGTATCAGTGTTTCTAGGGCTTGGCTTAAAAAGGTTAAAGCCTTGCATTTGGGAGATCATGAATATGACAGAATTTATTTAGTAGGGAAAAAAAAGCTTACAATGTGCATACTTGCTGTGTGTGGTAATGATTTTGTTAAAGCAATTATACAGTCAAACCCATGATCTCATATGAGCCTAGTAATGGTCTTGGTTGGTATGTCTTGCAAAGATACGCTGTTCAAATATATAATTATTTTAAGTAGATTATTCACCTTCAAATAAGAGCCAGAGTACAAGTGACATAAACTTAAAGCAAGTATACAGTCAAACCCATGATCTTACATGAGCTTGGTGATTGCCCAGGTTGGTATGTCTTGCAAAGATAAATTTTTTTAATATATCATTTTTAGTAGAGTTTTTACCTTCAAATAGGGCTCCCCAAGTGACAAATGAATGCATTGCTTGACTGCAGTTTTTTCTCATGTCATCACTTTATTGTATGTATTTTTGGTAAAAAGTGTGGATGATAATAACTTAAAAAAAAAATACTTCCCATTTAGCAGACTTGTCTTTATATTTGGTATATGATTTAATAAATGTAATTTGAGGAGGCTCTATATTCCCATTATGATCCATTATAAACACACACCCTGTACATTAGCGGTGAATTACTATACTTGTGGCTAAGTTTTGACTTCTGTCAATTTGGTCGGTTAATGCCCAGAACAGAAAAGTAAAAAAAACTAAAAACAAAAAAAATTGGGAATACGTACATTTGTTTTTAACAGCACTGGGTCCATGAAGAAACAGAATATAGAAAATGCATCTCATGTCTGTCTCCAGTTCAAATCAAAGGTGTGCTTGAATGGCTCATCGTGATGAGTATAACATGTGACAGACCATTGAAAGAATGAAGAAAAGAAGATAATGAAATTGTAAATTAGAATAGCTCTCCAAACTGGCTGACAACACAAGCCAATTTTATTTATTTTTTAAAAAGTTGCATATAGGTTGGCATTCAGGGAATTCTACAAAAAAAGTGCTTTACCAGTAACAAAAATAAAAGTAAATTAAAATCATGTAGTTAGTGTAACACAAACATTTTATAGTATAAGAGTTGCATAATATGCAGTACTTAATTCACTTTATTTTATTTCTATAGGTATACTGAGTTTTGTAGATATGTTGTTTGTAAGCACTATATACAAATACAGTATAATCTAATACCTTGGCTTGACAGCTGATTAATGTTTTTACCATTTCGAGGTTTAAAGAATGTTTAGTCGTCTTTGACATCTGTTTATGTTATATATTATGACAAAGACCTTAAACCCTCACTGCTTTGTGCGCTCAATGTCTGCTTTAGTTCAGGTGATACTGAAATACGGTATATTGTGCAAGGAGCACTTCACATAGGATACAGCCGATGTATTCAGACGTCTTTGGGCAGGGTTTTATTGTACTATTTCAGCTTGATATGTTTTGACATTTTTTGCATGAAAGACCTTTCTGCATAGGAGCATAGTTCGAGGAGCACGGCACAGAAAGAGTGAGCTGACATGTTACAGAGTTTTGTTCATTACTAGTGTTAAAATTGTTTAGACATCTGACCTCAGAATATGTTCAGTTATATATCAGAGATATAGGCTTGAATTAATCTACCTACATATATGGAGATGATTGGCGATAAAGTATATCATGTGCAGGGAGATTTAGTGTTTGGCTGAGCAAGGGGCAAATGCATATAGGAGGATTCTGCAACTGAAAGCACAATACCATTAAAAAATGCAACTATCATATCCATTATAGTACATATGATCAGTGTTCCCTCTAAGCTGTGTGCTTGTTCGTGCACATAACTTTTAGAGAGCGCGCACACGTCCTAAAATTGTGTGCACAGTACCTAACGGGGAGCTGGGGGGGCGGGCAGTCTGTCCAGGGTGACGCTCATCAGACGGACAGTAATGTCCGCCGCTGGAGGAGCAAGCTCGGTTGGGGAGATCAAGGATCTCCCTCCAACCGGCTTAAAATCAATCAAGGGAGCGGGAGGTCTGTTAATGTAGACCTCCGATCCCGCTCCCCTTGCGATGCGCGCGGCAACTGATGCTGTGCGTCGTGATTTGATGTCATATCCCGGCACACAGCACTGAAGCCACACCCACCGCCTTCACTGCACCGGAAGGACAGGACACAGAAGAAGAAGAAGAATCAAGAGGAAGAGGAAAAGTAACTAACAGAGAAAAGATAGGAAAACATTAAGTGAGAGTGGATTAGTAAGTGTGTGAGAGTGATGGGTGTTATGCTGTAGTTTATGCTGAATGTTTTATATGATGCCCAGGTTCCAGCATGTACTGGCTGCCTGGGCATGGTAGGAGTGTGATTGCTGTTAGCAATTATATATATATATATAATGTTTGTTTGTTTTTTGTCCAATTTTGGTGTGTTATTTTTAATAAAGTGTTTTTTTTTTGCTGTTCGGTCAAGTGAATGTTGAATTTTTGGTCCAGAATTTTCATTTCGGTGCATCCCTATATACTAAGCCAGACACTGAAGCGGTAGGCCTACACCACATCAATGTTTGGCTTAGTATATAGTGATAGGGGTTATGCTACATTTTTGGCAATGTCTGGCTCAATGTATAGTGATAGGTGTTGTGCTGTGCCTCAGTATATAGTGATAGGTGCTATGCTGCCTCACCGTCAATGTTTGCCTCAGTATATAATGATAGCAGTTATGCTGTACCACCGTCAATGAGTGCCTCAGTATATAATAACAGTTATGCTGCACCACTGTCTATTTACCTTAGTATATAATGATAGGTGTTATGCTGTACCACTGTCAATGTCTGCCTTAGTATATAATTATAACAGTTATGCTGTACCCCTGTCAATGGTTGCCTAACGACAGAAGCTATACAGTTTTTCCCAATAAAAAAATTATATATTGATCCTTTATGCAGCCCGGAGCCCCCGCTCGTGATT
Source organism: Spea multiplicata (assembly GCA_009364415.1). Classification (NCBI taxonomy): domain Eukaryota; kingdom Metazoa; phylum Chordata; class Amphibia; order Anura; family Pelobatidae; genus Spea; species Spea multiplicata. The sequence goes on along the minus strand of VKOC01002052.1, from coordinate 69,074 downwards.
CGCTCATAATTAACTTTTGCAGTGAGAATTTAACCTTTAAAATAGACCATGGAGTCAAAAGGGTTGGAAATATATAGCTCCACTCCCCTTGCAATGTGATTTTTTTTCAGCTCCAGCATATTGTGCGCACAAAATTTTGGCTCTGGGAAAATTTTTGCACAACAGAAATTTTCTGCGCACACCACCTAAGAAAAATTAGAGGGAACATTGCATATGATGCCTCTTTAATTACTAAATGAGTATGCAAACAGGGTGCTTTGTTTTATGTTTAAGTTGTGATTTTAACATGCTCACTCAAAGAGTGAGTTAGTCTAAAGTAAAAGCACCAACTTGTTGAACATCTTATTCCAAAATCATGAAACCAGCCCAGACAGACACTGTTTTCTTGGCATCAGCTAGACCTAGAGTTATTAATCAAACTACTGAATGGTGAAGTGTGATTCATCAATCCAGATAATTCATTTCCACTGTTCCAAAGTCCAAGTGGTGGCCTCTTATACTACCCTAGCTGGAGCTTTGGCATTACTCATGGTAATCGTGTGTGTGTGTGTGTGTGTGTTGCTGCTCAGAAAGGGAAACCAATTGCATGAGAGCTGTTGCTACTGGAAATGTAGCATTTTGGGATATTGCCATGTTAGAAAATGCCATGGAGAAATGTGATGGAGAAGTATACTTTTATATGTAAAATTTTTAGAAGAACTGTAAATTCGCAATCTAAAACTGATAATGGTTGCAGTGTACTCTGTATTTTACCAGGGAATCAAAATATTGTTTAATAACTTAGAAGCAGATATTGTAATCATAAACTAGTTAATAACCCAAATATTGTAGTTACAAAATGTCATAAGATCAGGATGACGTAAATGAGTGTGTTGCCCATCAGACCCACAGTCTTATACATATTGAGTTTAAGTAGTGAACCATACACCAAATTATTGACACAGAAAGGAAAATTGCATTGTATTGCACACACACACACACGAAAACAAAATAATACATACTGCATTAGAAATAAAGTTATACGAGAAGGCTGCTGTATCTCCCACTGTTTTGGCAGCAACCTGTTGCATTTGTGCATTTTAAGAGCTCAGAATGTTTGATCAGTTTGATCAACAGAGTTGAAAGTCAGGGGCAGTTGGCAGGGAAATCATAGACCTTATCAGACCTGCGACGTTATAGCACCCCCTGCTGCTTGGTGTATAGTGAGCACAAAAACCCTATGGTCAGCACTGCTACGTAGTGGTCATTGGGTCACTTTTGTGCTGTGAATAAAACATGAAGCAATGATCTAAAATCAGAGTTTTTTATTTTTTTCTTCATAGGTTTTTTTTAATTGATTGAAAAACGCCTTATATATGGAATAGTTTACGTATAGATATATAACACAATGTAATTAGAAAGATTTACTTTCTAATTACAGATGCTAAGAAAAATAGGGCATTCTGTTTCTTTACGTCATACCAATTAAGAATGACACGCATTCATATAAGTACAGCTATTTATCAAGTTAAGTTCATAAAGTGTGTTGCGCATGCAGTTATGTTAATGAGACCTAGATATTTAAAGGGACACCTGCGTTTTCCAGATAATATATTCTAGTTGTGAAAACATGTTTTTTCAGTCCATGAATTGGGGCAGGTTTTCAGCTTGTAATGCATCCCTCAACCACATTAGGACTATACCCCTTAGTGTCCTACACTAATTTGAAACATTTAACATTCATTATTTATATCATCAACACTGTTGGATGCCATGGTCATGCACATCTGATCCCTACAAGGATGTAGGGATATATCTTTTTGAGGTAATTCACATTTCATTACAGATGAAAACAGATGAAATTGTTGGAATATATATCATTTTTTTTTCTTCAGCTCTTCATTACTACTGCAAACAACTAAAGCGCTGAAAATGTCACCACTGTCGAGAAGTGGATAACAAAAATCTCTATTTCGAATAAGACAACAGCGGCAGAAATGGCTAATGCAAAGCACAGCCGTTTAGGTGCAATCCTACAGCATGCATGACATTTCTACAAAGGCCAAACTGCCTCTTATAGTAATGCTTATACTGCAAAACGTACATTCACCAATTCATTATTAAAGTAAAAGCCAACTTTCAACTGTGAAACATATTAATTATTTACTTGTTTTACAGGGAATTAATAATAACCAATTCCATAACAAAAATATGAAGACTAGGTTGGGTTAGTTACAGAATAAATAAAGATGTGGGACATTAGTCTTGGGTAATTTATTTGTTAAGTATAATTAGGAACTGACCAGGGTTATAACTCAAATGCTTGCTGTGCCTCACGTTATTGATATTGTAAGGTTTTACTACCGATCCATGGTCCTCAGCAGTGCCTGCCACCCCACTACAGGATACCAAGCATGGTGGCAGCCCACAGCCCTATTTTTACACTGCTGGTACAAAATTCAATATAATGACAAGCTGTTATTTTTTTTTTTATTTATGATTACCTTTTTGCCTCTATCCACTTTATAAAAGAACCCCTTGGAGCAAATCTCAGTTTGTACTAAAAAGCCTTTAAACCGAGCCCAGGGTAGAAGGGCAGAAGCCAGATAACCGCTCATGGGCAGCTGTTTCACCCTTAATGTGAACTCCTCTGAATAAGGTTGGCTACTAGCTTACTGCTTGAGGCTTGGAGCAAGGAGAAGCTGACCATTACGTTATCCTTTAAAGAATCTGTGTGTGTATTTAACACTCTCTAGTCAACTATTATCCCTTTATTAAATCTATACATTAAATATTTTATTAATTATTAACTGAAAAACTGAAAGAGGTTGTGTATAATTGAGTATTTATTTGTATACCATAGCTCATCAACTATATGCATTATTAAAACGTAAACCTCAATTAACCCGTTCTGCATAAACACATATGAAACCAAAAATTCTCAATAGCAAGACAGTTCTGTAAAACAAGGACGCCTTAACAAGACTCTAAATAGCTAAGTAGGCATTGCCCAAGGCATTGTAAGTTGGACACGTGGATACTATATTGTAGCATTTATTTGTGAGGCATGCTTTAGGAAATAATCATTCAAGAGCACAGATCCTCAAGGTATCTTAAGAGAATGCTTAGCCCTGCACAAAACGTATGACTGTTGTAGCCTCGATTTTCCAGTCAATGCTTAACCCCAATAATGACACCACACACACCATTGAATATGGGTAAAAAAAGGCCACTGACAATTTTATTTATTAGAGTCATTGTCACGCCAAAACCTGAAACAATAAACATGGGTGCGTTAACAAGGACAATGACTCAAAACACAAACATGTAAATATATACAATCAACACAATGAACACACCAAGCTTGCCAAGTAATCCAGGTACCATAACCAAATACCACTTAAGGAAGGGACATAGATTGATTTTATTGGTGCTATGAAAACAAATGACTTAGTCTTTCTATGTATGTATAAATATTTAAAGGGAATATTTTGTATATACTAATACTATGACTATTCATGATTGTTTTGTATGAGAATCACCCAGCCCTCCTCTTCTCATTTATGTTTCAAAGAGCTATATCCATTTACATATCTTAACAAAATACTGCATATTAAAATGTGATTGTTTTGGTAAAAAAAAAAACAAATTATTGACAGCCACGAAATCCTAAAACATTTTCCCACAGCAAAGAAAAATGAGGTTCAGAGTATAAAACAAAAAGTACAATGCCTTAAGAAAATGTAATTATAAATGTCTTTGTGACCTTTTGGTAGACACTTACTGTATGTAACTATCACATAAAAGTCTTGGTGAAGCCAAACCTCCAACTTCAACCACTTGTGGCCATTTCAAATGCTGAGACCTAAGATATGGCAAGCAGTTACTATGCTTGGGTGTTAGCCCTGAAACTGCCTACTCCTACCTAAATATTCATGGTTCAAAATGAAATGCCTCAATAGCTAATTATGTCATAAATACTGCAATTGCTTGCTTAGTCAAATCATCCCACAAAAAATAACAATAAAATAATATTTATGTTTGCCCTTATCCAATACATGGAAAATAACATGTTTCTGCCAAATTGTACATTATACAGCTCACTACACAAAACACAAGTTAAAGAGGTTAATAAGCAATCTATATGTATTAGAAACTTGCCTTACATGTATACAATGAGAGAAACTATCTTAAACACCTATTCTCACCGTATGGATGATATTTCCTCTCTGTTATGCTATTCTTTTCTTTGTGTTACTGTTGAAGACAATTATTTTAGGGAGCTGTAGCAAACTGGCTGTGTAATAATAAAAAAAACCCAGCAAGTCACATTCATTTGTTTCATTCTACAATATGCAAGATCTCATGGATCACTAACCCACAGGAAAAAAAAAATTGCCTATTAATTGACAATGCTCATAAGATAACTGCCTCTGTGTTATTTTATATTTCATTCCTGTAATAGGACATGCATGGTTCATGGTCAATTTATGTCTTAATTGGATTTGCTGTGTTCAGTCTTTTATATCTACAGGTCTCTCACCTCCTGTAGGGCAATTAATATTAAACAGATGTGAGCCGTGTTAGCACTATGCTGAGCAACCTTTGAACCAGTTCTGCTCTTTTATTTCAAGCTGAAAATACAAGAACTCGCTCTCTCGCTTTTGTCAGCCGGTCCATAGCCTCATTCAGGGTTTGTTTCCCTTTCATGTAACAGTGAATGTGTGATACTTAACTTGTTCCCACTGCTGCAGTACTTCTATAGTCCTGCTTTTAGTCTGTCTTTTGATAAAAAATAGTTGCCCAGCATGTCCTCTCCTTTGTTGCATTGAGTAGTGAAGTTGTTACTCAATGTTAAACATATACCTATAAAAAAATAATAATATAATAATAATAATGTGTATAATAATAAACAATGTGTAGTAAACAGTTAAGATTGGTTTCTAATACAAATGCATACTGATTTGATTATGTAAACAATATTGCATATGTTTAGTGTGCTGCTCTGTAATATGCAAAAATGTACTTTTTTTAAAAAAATTCCCCTCAGTACACTATTTCAGGCTTTTGAATGATATACACACATATTTGGTAGCTTATGCTTAAACATAGTGAAATAGTGTCCTTGCAAGAACTGCGCCAATACTGCTTTTATAAGCCAGAATAGTTTTCATGAATCATTTTGTTCCTGAAAAAAATGTGATTATATGAAGATATGGTATCCACAGAAGATTGAAATATTAAGGTATTATTTCAGAAAGAGAAATGATCAGTGATTCGAATGACTTGGATGTGATCACGTGAAGGCACAAAATCATTTCTTATGAAAGGCTGTTTTTCACTATTCCCTGAAGGCAAGTGTAGAATTCTTCTATGGGTAACAATTTGCAATTTAATTTACCAAAGTGGTCACCATAGCAACTAATAGACTGATTACACTGATTGGTCAACAGTTATATATTTTATACATAGTCTCAAAGTTTCAGAAATGTCACAAATCTCATTAGTTTGCTTTATAACATACTGTAGCCACACACTTTATTGGGATGAATGCAATTGCAGGGACAATTCCATTTTATAAGATCAGGAAGACAAGATGCAATATATACGTGGCTAAGCCTGTTTAGAAGAGACCCGTTAGCCTTTTCAGATTGAAAGGGTTCCAGTAAAAAAAAACAAAATCCAAGAAGTTAGAAGCCAGTCTAATCATAGTTGAGATCAGATATATCCCTGAATGTCATTGCGAAGAAACCATTGCACAGAGAAAACGCATTTTATTTGTTTTACCATGAGGCACACATCAAGCTAAAGTGTTTCTAATGAAATCAAATAACTAAAAATATCTGATTTCATGAATAATATAAAAACAATATAGACTTTATAGGTCCTATATTTTTCCACATGTTATGTCCTGGGAGAACTCCATCATGCTTTGACATTTGCAGCATGAATGATTCATAATGAGTGTATGTAACAAGTGTAGTTTCAAGTAAAATAAATGGCTGTTTACAGTTTTAAGGTTGTGCTCCAATTAATGTATTTAATTGCCTGGTCATTGTGTCAGATACTCCCTTAGAAGTTGTTCTGGTGCACATCTTATTCGTATTGATGGCCTATATTATTAAATTCTATATTGTCATTTTATGTAGTTATGTTTACACTTAGATCTGAAACAAATTGTGCACTTCCGAGCAGTGATGCAATAGTTTCCTGATTGTATATTATATACCTTAAACAGGGGGCTCCTGCTACTTGGCACTAGTGTGGTTTTCTATGTCATATGTCAAGAAATAACCACTGTGCCTTTTTATATACTAGGTTTTTACATAGTAGAGCATGTGATGTGCGTAGAACATCCCATCTCACTGACTTAGCTATGCTTTATATAAGGTAGGTCCTGTTCATAGTCAAGATTAAACTCACGCACCCCTATTCATTTGCCCCACCTCTTCCTCTCCTTGCTGTATCTTTTTCTTCTTTGAGCTCCACCTCTTCCTCTCTGTATATTAATCATGGATATGAGTATATCCATGTTTTTTTGGACCATTTCAGATGTTTTACCTACTTAAAAAAAAAAAAAACTTTCAATAAAATGATAAAAACTGTAAATGTAACCATTTTTTTTAAGATCAGTCATCAATATCAGCTATACTAGAAAGATTACAGCTGCTTCAATTGGTTGAATTAGCACATGGTCAGTCCATGATGTGAGCAGTAATGTCACATCAAGGCTTCAACTGCTGTTACTCTACATTCACACATACAATATTTGCCATACATAAAATACAGTGCCAGTGTACATATCAACACATCCAGTATTTTATACTAAATGGCTTGCTGAGCATAATGGTATATGTAGTCCACAGTTAAAGAGTCAAAGTTATCCATTAGGGTTGCCACCTATTCTTTAAAAGAAAAATAACACCATACTCGCAGGTGATGATTCCGCAGGGAAGAGTCACTCAACATTAAGCCCCCCCTAAAGATTCAGCTGCAGCCTCTCCATTTTAGGTAACAGGTATCTGAACCCCCCCCCTGTTTACATGGTGTATGTAAACTCAATCCTGCTTGCGCACAGCTTGGCAGTGCCATTCATGTCTACAAACTGCTTTCTAGGGCCATCTGTTTCTACAGACAGCTTGCAAGACCAGCTTCTACAGACAGCTTGCAAGTCCTCAAACAGATTCCCAGTGCTATTTTTTGTCTCCAAAACAACTTGCCTTTGCCATCTTTGTGTCAGGCCGGGTTTTGGAGCGTAGCGCAAGAACGAACGCAAAAGTTCAGATAGACGTGTATCGGGTGTCAATGCAGAAAGAGTAGTCGGGGTCACAATCCAAGGGTCGAGGCAGGTGGCAAACAAGTGGTATCGGGGTCACAATCCAAAAGGTTTGAGGCAGGCGGCAAACAAGCGGTATCGGGGTCACAATCCAAGGTCCAGACAGGCAGAAAAAAGTCAGTATCAAGGTCACAATCCAAAGGGTCAAAGCACAGGTAGACGTCAGGTTGCTAGAGCAGGGTATAGCACATGTACATAGCTCAACTAGTAAGCACTGTGTGAGGTGTCTGGAGGGTCTGGGTCAGGCAGGTAGGAACCCCTCTCTTGAGGTCTCCACCCCCCCTGTACACCTGTTAGGAGGTGAAAGTCCGAAGACTCCACCTCCCCTCCCTTCCTCCTACCGTCTCCCCGCCCGGCTGCCACAATCACGGAGGCTAAGCCACCCCCCCCCCTCCTCGTCGGAGGCGCGCTCGCGTGTGGGAGAGACCGGCAGTCGGGAGTGGCGAGTCGGGGTAACGGTTCCCGGGACGAGGTAGGAGGTGGCCTCTGTGCCTCACACTTTGACTCCAAAACAACCTTAGCTAATTTGCCTTTAGCTCTGTTTAGTGAATACACTACACTCTCTACTTAAGTAGAGCCAAAAATGAGAAAGCACAATTATCCCCTCTTTTTTTATTCTTTTTTATAATGTTCTTTTTTTTTAATTTACTAATCACAGGGATGGATTTTCGGTGTCGCTGATCTCCTCGTTAGTTTTTTTAAATCAGGCATATGAGTTTTTATTCAGTTTTTGAATCATGTTTAAGAAATATAAAGGTTTTATATATTACGGATAAAAGACACTTTTGACAATACCATTGTACATTAATGCACTGTCCTATAAGGTTTTTTTTCTAATAAAAACATTTTCTTATTTTTAATTACAACCTATATGTCTGTGAGACGTTTGATGAAAATCATTATATGAAATCCCAATGTTAAGCATAACATTACATTGTCTGATGAAGTTGTGTGCTCAAACATATTCAGTGTGTATTGAATAAAGATGTTCTCAAGGCCAGTTGTTGTGTGCTTTTCAATTCAATGCGTTTTATAAGCACGATGAATAGGGTGGCATGTCACATAATAGCTTATGATTTCACCTTGAGTCCTATGATGCTGTTACAGCAGTACAAGAGTTTAGAAAAAAAACTATTTCTATTCAACACTTTTAATTAGATTGCATAAAACCATTATATAGAGCTTCCAGCTTTTGCTTTAATACAATGAAATGAAAAAATCTGAATAGGGCCCTATGTATATAAAAAAAAGAGAGAGAAGAAACAGAAAACAAAAAGAAACTTTTTTTTGCAAATCTCATTTTTATTTCGACCAGGTAACTATTGGTGGTTAACATGTATACTATTTTTTTAAATGACTGTTATGACCCCAGTAAAACTGGGCATTTGTAGAATATTTCATATTCTGTTCATAAACAGAGTACTGTAGCAGGTTTCTGTATTGATGGTTGTACAATCTTATAGCTGCTTAACGTGCCACCGCAAAAAGGGTGTGGCTTAATCATGACCCCGCCCACATCATGCGAAAGTTTTAGTGGGAGTGGTTAAAGGTATCATTGAGTGTCAAGGCTCTACAAAGAGCAATGGTTCTACAACTGTGATGTTTAGAAAATATCATGTATTGGTATCGTATGTATACATATTTTTTTTTGTACACTTTATGTACATTCTGAGCGTCTACAAAAAGATGTAGAAAATGGACTGTTTCTCTAAATGTAAGACAGTAAGATGGTATGACTAACTTATTGCCCACATAGCCAACTTTTTAGTTCTCATCTTTTAATTTGTTTTTGTTGGAATGGGTAGGTGCCAGTTGTCTTTATAATTTAGTCTTGCTGATTGACCTTTGTGAGCCACAGACTGCTGATATGAGCTGTGCCTTCATTAAGAATATAAGATATATTAAGACTAATGATCTTGACGTGATCAGCATTCAAGGTAATTTTTATAAATGAATAAGTAAGGGCAGCTGTTAATTTGTATCTTTCTCTTGGAAGTAATTCATTTTTATTACCCATTTGCATGAACAGTTTTATTGTCCTAGTAGTGTTCTCATCAGAGAAATCCGTTTGGTAACATAAAGGGAAATGTCACTCGCATTTTAACTTTGTTTTATATGCATTCTTATTAGTTAAGGAACTACAGTGTAAATAAATGACTGTCAGGCCCCTTAGGAGATGATGTTGTTGGATGCATTTCCAAGACACCATGAAGAAGATTTTATTTACTGGTGTGAATGGGGGGGGGGCAAAATACATGTTTGTTATTCTGTGATGCCTAATGATTAACTGAATAATGATCTGTGTAAAATAAATTGGGAATTATTACCACTTATTATTATTACATTTGCAGTGCATACATGGCTGTACACTTGTACTATAAGAAACTATACTCTGAGATATATATATATATATATATATATATATATATACACCGATCAGCCATAACATTATGATCACTGAGAGATGAAGTGAATAACACTGATAATCTTGTTATCATGACACCTGTCAGGGGGTGGGATATATTAGGCAGCAAGTGAACATTTTATCCTCAAAGTTGATGTGTTAGAAGCAGGAAAAATGGGCAAGCGTAATGATCTGAGCGACTTTGACAAGGGACAAATTGTGATGGCTAGACGATTGGGTCAGAGCATCTAAAAAAATGTGGGGTGTTCCCGGTCTGCAGTGGTCAGTACCTATCAAAAGTGGTCCAAGGAAGAAAAGGCAGTGAACCAGCGAAAGGTTTATGGGCGGCCAAGGCTCCTAGATGCATGTGGTCAAATCCAACAGACGGGCTGCTGTAGCTCAAATTGCTGAAAGCTGGTTCTTAAAAAGTAAAAAAGAAAAGTGTTGGAACACACAGTGCATTGCAGTTTGTTGCGAACGGGCTGAATAGCAGCAGGCCAGTCAGGGTTCCCATGCTGACCCTTGTCCACTGCCAAAAGTGCCTACAATGGGCATTGGAGTATAAGAACTGGACCACGGAGCAATGGAAGAAGGTGGCATGGTGTGATAAATAACCTTTTCTTTTACATCGCTTACCTGGAGAACATATGGCACCAGAATGCATCCATGGAGGCCCCACTTACAGGACTTAAAGGATCTTAAAGGGACCTTCATATGTACTTTAATGCTCTGGGCGAGGTTCTAACAGGAACCTCATACCAAAAAAAAGACAAAATGAATCCTAATGGACAATATTTTATGTGTGACAAAAGCCACTGTACTTTTTTTAAATTTAATTTATCAGCATGTAATCCCTATTTTCCTGGTATCTTTTATGGTATTTTCTTTGAAAATGTGCATAGTCAATAACTTTATCACTGTTTAATCAGCAATCTGCCTCATTAAAATATGTGTTTCTGTAAATATTGTATTTAAAGTTTCAGTTGTGTCATACTTTGCTCCACAGCAACCAAATGGCTTTTCGGTGGTGATTCTAATGACTTATTGCCATGGCGTTCTCTGCATTCACAGCCAGCAATGTCTATAGAGCTAGCGGTAGCAATATAAAAAAGCAATGGAGATAATTGCATGTAATTAGCCAGAATCATTTAGGAAAGGCACTTGACTCGACTGCTTCATTAAGCCAGTGATCATCTAGAAGATGGCACATTTCTTGGATTGATGCATTGTTGATAAGATGACTCTAGGTCCCGATAATGTAACAAACTGTATATGGTTAGTGTATTTATTTAGTGTAGAATTTAACAGCAGCTCCCAAGTGGACTAAAATAAATGTAAAATATTTTTATATCATCAAAACAGGTTTGAAAAGTCACTTTAGAAAGAAAAGCTATGAAAGTAAGAACTGCCGGTAACACCAAACAGTAGAGACATCAATTACCCTGATTTATCATTAAACATTAGTGTACCTAAGTAAATTTGGACCCTCAGAATATCGGTAGTAAGAAAGGATATAATAAATGGGGGGAAAAAATCTAAAAGTTTTGAGAAGACCAAACCCAATTCTTTCTAAAACTGTTTTATCTTCCTTATGTGCCCTTAGCTTTCCTATTTTTGGGTATTTGTCACACTTAAATGTTTCAGATAAGCAAACTAATTTTATATTAGTCAAACATAACAATTAAATGATGATTTCATATATTGAATGATAAAAGCTAACCACGAACCATGGTGAGAGCTATTATGTACCAAAGGAGAAAACGTGGAAAAATTGTGAACCTTCTCAGGGGTGGCCAACCTACCATAATTATATTCTAATATTTATATTATTATAATTTTTTATAATATATATATGAATATCTACTTTTAGTGCTTTATGTTTAATCTTTTTATAGTTTGAAATGTAGGTGAAGGTTCTTATATCTTGTTGGAATATATCTGTGTTGTGTTCCTGTTGTCTTGTGGAGTAATTGTAATATACTGGTTTTGAAGGGTGTAGGCTGTATACCATGTACACCAACATTGAGGTGAACACAAAGTATTGAGAGGTGGGTTGCTGCCGTATGAATACAAAGTTGAAATCTCAATCACATGCAATGTAGCCATTTTTACCAAAGAAGCCTTGCAGTCTGTGATCAAATTTTACCTTGGTGCATGATTTTTTTTTTCTGTGAATATGGCAAGGGGGTTTTGAATTAGTTCTACCGACAGGATTACATAGATTTAAGCTGAACTGCCTGTGGTCCCTGATCTAATTAATGGAAACTTTACATGAAGATTAAATTAGATTTCAGTACATAAAATCAAATAGTTTGTCTCTTATGTATATATTTTGCATATATTTACTAGGACTTAAAAAAGATTCCAGTGACTGAGAAGTTAATTTGTACTGTACTGTTTTTCATGAACGTCCCAGTAGACTTTTTTTTTTTTATCATTAACGGTTCTGGATATAAGAATTTAGAGAATCTTTTTTTTTTTTGTATAATATTATCTGTCGCTAAGCTTTGCCAAATCTACTTAATATCATTGTCGGTTTAAACAAGCATAAGAATATCCGGCAAGTTATTACAAAGGTGCCCTTATGAGAATTGTATATTTGGATTGTGGCAAAGACAGGCTATTATATAACTTCTATGTGTGTATGTAGTTGAAAAATACTACATTACAGTTAGTTCAGAAATATGTAAAGTTCAAATCCAAAGTCACCAACCTAATAACATTAATTGGTTAATTTATATTGATTATTAAAAAAAATTCCAGTATACATTTTCATTTCAGTAATATGAGTGTTAGAGACTGTCACGGTTCAAATGTGGCTTTTGTGAATGATCATCACTGAACTTTCAGCACACAATGGTAAAAGTAAAATAAGGTATTGAGTACGTCAGTGTTAAAAAATAAATAAATATATGTATCATTGAAAGTTTATATAATAAAAAGCACTTCCAATGTCAAAATCTGGGGCAATTTCAAAGAAATCAGTCTGCAAAATACCATTATCTTTTGTTTTGGTTATTTTGCTAGTGATCTTCAGAATATTATTTGAAGGAAGGCAGGCAAAATATAAGCATGATTAAAGTTAGGAAAATGTATTCTGGGTGGCTCCAGTTTGACATAGGACCTGTTCATCTTATATAGATTATGTACATGTTCAGAAGTGAAATGCAACAAGAGAACTCCTGCTTAACTGGTTTCATCAAGTAAATGGGGCTTGGCTTGAGTTTGGCATTTTCGATGGCTATATAAAAACGTAAAATCCTACTTTTTATCAATGCAATTAGAAAGCAGCTTGAGATATCTTTCACTAGACATTAGGTCTGTGAGTTGAATGGTTCAAAATCATGCCATAAAATATGAAGCATATTATATTTGGTTTTTTTTGCATCCCTATAAAAGCCTGTAAATCTGTTCAAACCTACAGTTATGTTGCAAGCATGATGGTTCCTCCATAATTGCACCCAATGTTGCAGATATCTTTTTTTTATCTTTTATATTTTTGTTAAACGTGTTGGCACAAATACACATATAGTGAAGACAATGTTGCCTATACATAAGGATGTCTTGGCTGAAACAGTAGTCTGAAACAATCTTATGCTCCAGTGAACCTAGTTAGAGAGTGTGATGGAAAAAATAAACCAAAAACATGTATCTGAAATGGCCATACCTAACCATTGTAAATATCCTGCCAAAATCCCTACTAGTTTTCATTTTCTTTACAAATGCTGTCACTTTAATTTGTGTGAGGCTAAACCGTTTGGGACCAGTGCTGTTTCCTATAAATAAGTTATAATGGCACCCATGTCATTCTGTCCAATTTATTACATGTATTATATAACCGGTAAATATTACTGTTGTTTTTAAAAAAATAGTTTGTTATATAAAGCAAATTATCATCATGTTATTTTCAGCCAAAAATTGGCTGGTGAGCTTTTAAATAGTTTCAGGGAGGAAAAAAAAGCTATATTCAACTTTAATAAACTTTGACTCACCCTTATTAGTACACACGTAACTTAATTAAGGAAGTGTTGTTGACAAATGGCGTCGATAGCTTACAGGCTCCTCAAATGAAATTATACATTGCATTTTGTACAAGAAAATTCATCACATTGAATAAATCATCAAAAGCAGATATTTTTTCCCAAGGTTTTTGCTTTTTTGGGCGATGAATAGAGTTCTATTGAATATTAGGGAAAATACATTTACAGCTTATGAAGTTTTATATAAAAACTACGTGATAAATATGCGTGTGAGAGTGAGGTTAAAGTCAGTGTGATCAAATTAGGATGTCTATTTGAATATGTTTTCATCCCTTCTTCTACAGATTAACAGTAATAGTAAAAAGTGTTGTATGTTAAGGAATCTGCTAATAGAAGTTACATGCGCTAAAATGCTAAGGTAGAACTTTTCTATTTGGGCTCAATGACCAAGTAGTCATGAATTTTTTTACCCAGGAGTAGATGGGTGAGCAGTAATTGGGTGGACAATAAATGACCATTAGCATTGCCCAAGCAATCACTCATTCTTTGATTCATTCCCTTCAACTACCTCATATGCTGTGTGTATGGCCATCCTTGTTTTCTTTTACCAGTATGTCTCATGTATGTCTGTGTCCTTGTTAATCTGAATGTTAATTTTGCTTATTGCAATTTAAGGAATAGTAATGAACTAGATTAAACATGTACCTGAGGCTAAACGCTCACTAAACATTAATGTATATTCACATCAGTAGAAAAAGTCAAAAGTTTATGCAAATTAAATTGGGAATATAGGACAAGAGGATAGAGAGGGCAGGCATTGAGGAATATAGGGCAAGGGGATAGAGAGGGCAGGCATTGAGGAATATAAGACATAAAGGGGGAAGAGATGGCAGGCATGGGGGGATATAAGGCAAGGTGATAGTGAGGACAGGCATTGAGGAATATAAGGCAAGGGGATAGAGAGGGCAGGCATGGAGGAATATATAGGGGGCAAGGGGATAGAGAGGGCAGGCATTGAGGAATATAAGACATAAAGGGGGAAGAGATGGCAGGCATGGGGGGATATAAGGCAAGGTGATAGTGAGGACAGGCATTGAGGAATATAAGGCAAGGGGATAGAGAGGGCAGGCATGGAGGAATATAAGACATAAAGGGGGGAGAGAGGGAATATGGCAAGGGGATAGTGAGGACAGGCATTGAGGAATATAAGACATAAAGGAGGAAGAGATGGTAGGCATGGAGGAACACAAGCCAAGAGTGAAAGAGATAACACCAGATATAGACCCACAGCCCAAGATATAAACCCACAGCAACAGATACAACACCATAGTATAAGATATAAACCGATAAGCAACAGATTGCACCCAAATTTCTTACATCCATGCCATCTATTGTCCTTCTTTATCTTTTTTACAATCTTTCAGCCTTTGTCTTCTTCCAGGCCTACCGTGTCTTTCCACCATTATGTCTGACATAAAAGAGATGGCAGGCATGAAGGAATATAAGACACAAAAGGGGAAAGAGATGACGGGAATAAAAGACGTAAAGGGGGAAAGAAATCGAAGGCACTGAGGAATATAAGACAAAAAAGGGAGAGAATTGGCAGGCATGGAGGAATATAACACATAAATGAGGAAAAAGATGACGGACATGGACGCGTATAAAGTAAATAAAAAAGAGATGGTAGGCACAGAGGATTACATGACATATCGGGGAAAAGAGAAGGCAGGCATAGATTAATATAAAACTGTCTAATATTCATCTTTGCCTGGCATCTCTTTCCCTTTTGCGTTATATTCCGCCATGCCCTCCATATCTTTCCACCATTATGTTCCGCACTCAAAACCCTACATAGTTCCTAGGGAGTGAAACATAAAAACTTACTAAATGTGTCAAGTCAACATCGCCTTGTAATAGGATATACTGCATTTTACTTGTTGCATATTCCCGTTATAGATTTTGATGGTGGATTTTAGGTCCAAACTCATATATGTTGCAGTGTTTGTATTTTATTGGTAAATAATAGGTATCACAGTTCTTTAGTTTATTGGAGAGCAAGAATTTGAGATTATTTGAGGATAAACATGGCAATGATGCTGTCCATGTTTTTGCGTGTTCCACACTGACACCACATTCTCAGCATAATCCTGGCAAATTACCACGAAATGAACAGTGTTCATTATTTTCTTATCTAGTGACCAGATAAATCCTAAAACGCTTACAGGATTATTGTCTTTGTAGAGCAGTATTGAGCATTCTTCATATAGAAACATAAATCATTCTAAAAAAAAATCCAGAAGGTCTACCCAGCCACAGTTTGCAAACATGTTGTATGCTAAACTGAGAAATTGAGTGAAACAATAAATGCATATATTCAATGCACAACATATGTTATCTTAGATTTAATTTAAATACAAATTTCAATGTAATTGTCCACAAAATGTTAGTTATGCCATGCAGCAGAATGTGAATTTTGTCATAATTCATATTGGCAGTTTAAGCAACCTAGCACATGAATATTCATGCTCACATAACTGATCTTTCTGTAAGTGATCACATCCATAAACATGAAAATCTTATTAAGTTGCTCTAATGAGCACAGTGAAAGGAAACTATTCCCACTTTGGCTTTAAAGAGCTAATAATCCTGCAGTTCCATTACGTCCTCATTTTTGTCTTTTTCACATATTTGTTTTAAGTGTGAATCTTAAAATTTCCTGAATTTCTCAACTTAACGGCAGTATCCTCTTATTTTTTTGACATGTATTCCATGGGGTTATGGACAGGTCTGTAGTCAGAATTCTAGATAATGTATGCTGTGGGTGGCATTTCAGGATGGCTTATGAACATTGAGTAACTATTCTAAAGTTATAGTAAATGAGCAAAGTGGTGAAAAAATAGAAATATTAGAGTTGATAGTTTACTAAACAGTTCAATAAACTGTCAATAATTTTAGACTGAAAATATAACCCCTCTGTACCCCATGAACCTGTGCATAAAACTTGTAGCGATGGGTTTAAATGCATAATGCATTGAGCCTGCAAAATATAAGTAGGGAAAACAAAACATAAAAAAGCCATATTGGGAATTAGGCAGTGGTGTATATATGGAGGTCATGGTAGTGCCTGTATTAGTCCCTTAGGACCTACCTCTAGCGGGGATTTCTCTTCTTTGCGATGCACGATCTTGGTTGTGTGTGCCAGGAACTGGTGATTATTTCCTGGTGCTCCAGCTCAGCAGAAGGCAAGAGTGCTACAGCGACTGGACAGGTTAGACCTTCATATTAAATGGGCTAGTCACAAGATCTATGACCTTCTTTGCTTGCCCATTGAACAGTGACTCTTGCTGGATATATACAGCTTATATACAGTATGTAAGAAGGTGATATGTTTTAATACGGTTGAATACGGTTTTTCTGGCACACATTTCTGTGTCAATATACACAAACATATAGAAGTATAACGAGATGCTTTTTTAATGGTCATTGACTAAAGTCAAATATCTTTTGTTTTTCAGCTACAATAGTGCTAAATGAGCTGAACTGGACTGCAGCTTTAGATGAAGTTTTTAAAAAGAACCATCGTGAAGATGAAACCCTACTGTGGCAAGTGTTTGGAAGTGCGACCGGGCTGGCCAGATATTATCCAGGTAACACCATGTTAGGATGCCACGCACAAACACAACCTTGGGGCAATCACACAAGACATTGGCATTATGTGGCAACAGTGTTATTTTCCAAATATCTAGATTTCTTAAAAAGTAGTTGTGTAAAAAAAAAAAAAAAGGTTTAATTTGTTTTCATTAGTGTGATTTATAATAATTAGATATTAAACTCAAGATCAATAGGATATATCCAGTGTATGAGTGTATGGTACTTTGTAGTTTAATGAATGTTTCCTTAGCTGCATTATATAATTATTAACATATTTTATCCACATATAACTAAAAAATAACTAAACAAAGCCAATTTTTGTTTCCATGGCAAATGCAGGACATTCACAGCCATCATTAGGCATAGAGTCATGTACATACAGTGTCTACAAGGTTTATATATAGAAATACGGTAATTCCGGTGTATAATCAGTGATTTTACATAATCACAAGAACTGCTGTTTAGACCCCTATATCTACTTTGCATGTGCAGCAGCTATTGTCATTTCAGAAAGCATTGATGCTATAAAGGTAATGGCAACATGACTAGGGATCTCAACAGCAAGCAGCAAGTACCTGAAGGTCTCTGAGTGTATTGAAAAACATCTGCATATAGCATTTTCAAGATGAACATATACCTTTTCTGTACCTTTTAATGGGTTTTCATTACATTCTCTTTCTGCGAATGTATTGGACCCAATAATGCACATAGAACATGCTGGCTGCCAAATGTGTTTGTGTTGCTTTATTCATGAGTGTTCTTGACCTCCAGGCTGAATGTTAGAGTGATTTGATAAAATTTAGGTCTAGAACAATCATTTTTATGCAACCCTGATTAACAGTTAATCATCTTCCGTTACTACCTTTCCATTCTATAAATAATTAAAGCTATTTCAGTCCATGAAAATGATTCCCCCCTAGACTCAATTTATGTCTAGCATAAACCACCTTTTTTATTTTTAACTTTTGTAAGCATACGGCATATATATGGCAGTATATTCCCCGTTAAAATCATTGCTGCCTGGCCATGTTACATTTTTCTAGTTTTGTGTAGAGGAGCCACCTGGTTGCCCTATACAATGAAATAAAGAGCAGCTAATTTTTTAAAACTAGTGGTGCAAATTTATTAATACGTGATAGATGATAAAAATGTAGATTAAATATGTGGGATAAAAGTTGCGAATATACAATATTCCAAATTTCAGCACAGCATAACATAAACCTGTACAAAACAATATGTACATGACTGACGGTCGGCAATATTCCTTACTGTTGGGTGTAATAGTCACTGTCGATACCACTAGGTTTGATTCAAGAAGGAATCTGTGAATTCCTTATTGACTGCACAAAGAAGGATCTATAGAAGCCAAAACACCAGTGTTTTATGGTTTGCACTCAGAGGAGAAATGTCTGGGACTAATTGGGTGGATTGTCCCTGTAGATTAAACCAGACGAACGTCCTAGGCAATATTTCTTCTGTTTAAGTGGTACTGTACTGCTGTTTAACAAGATATAGCACCGAAAATGGGTTGAGGGTCTATGACATTATTCTGTGTCTGAATCACAGCATAAAAGTTATTACCTTAGATATTGTACACAAGAGCAACATAGTGTTCACACAGGGAAATACAAATGTGTTTGTAACTGGATGTTGGGAGAGACAGAGGTATCCTAAATATGTATGATGTCTCAGAAGATATATAGATATATATCTATATATATAATATATATATATATATATATATATATATATATATATCTTCCAATTAGGATATAATAAAGGTTATAAAACTGTTTTAGATGTAATGTTTCACAGTTACTCACATATTGATTTATTAGGTGAAATAATCAGCCTGTTATATTACTCAAGTCTCAAGTATAGTATCTAAGAATTTTCTTTATGTTGTGACTCTGCATCTAGATCAACTGTTGGTTTATAATGACATTCTTCGTATATACCAACCTGCTGCTTATTTATTATGGTGTTTGATGATACATACGCTATTGGACTGCTGAGATGATAATTATGTGTAAATTGCTGTTCTGAACCCCTGATCTTAATGTTTAAACATTTTTATTCAAGTTCCACGAAATTATTAACATAAGTCACAGTGGTGTGTAGTTGTCATACACATGCTGTTAGCGTAAACAGGCTTACCGATTGCAAAGACAAAAGTAACTCTGGCATAGCGGAACCTCTGATTTCATCATACTCCCTGACCTTGGCGGAGATCCTCCAACCTCAGTATTGTTGGGTTCTGTAAACAGAAAAAAAATGACCTCCTCAATGTGGCTACATCTTCCAGCGGCTCTCTGCAGTTTCTGCGACTTACATGGCACAGTGTAATCGAAATGTGGTATAAGGCTTGTGTGACTGAAATTCCCCATAATTTACCCACGTTTTACCCACAAGTGATTAAGAAGCTTAATGTTGACTGAACAGACCAATGTTACGCATCTTGTTCATAACCTTGTTCATAACAAAATCCTACCCCCTTCAATGTGTAACTTAACAAAACATGGTATTTTTAATCCTATTTCTGCATAAGAGGAGGCTGGATGGAACGGATGACTCCACTGATGACTTTTAGTATGTATTTTAGTTTGCCAGTAATTTCACAGTCTACCGTAAACATCAAAGCCAGTAATTCAACACTCAAAGTCCTGAGATTTTTCAGCACAAAAATTTGACACAAATCGCAAATAATTCACTCCCCTCTGCAGATTGTTGGTTGACAAGGGAATCAAGTTGACCATGCTGGAAGAAGGCTCTACCGTTAATAAATAGATGAATTCATACTTGTGTCTCAGCCCATACAAAACTAAGAAAAGAGCAAAACGCTCCCTTACAACATATACTCAATTAACAAGGGAGCCTGAAGGGCAATACATCTTCTTGGACTTATCCATCAACGGACCTAGAATGATTCTTGTGAATTTATATGTGCCCAACCACCCTAACACCCAGCCTTATATTCAGATATTTGAAAAGTGAACTATTTTCTAACCTTACTCTAGGGCAGGGGCGTCCAACCTGCGGCCCTCCAGATGCTGCAGGACTACATCTCCCATAATGCTCTTTCAGCCAAGGGCCTGGCTTAGGAGGATGGGAGATATAGCCCTGCAGCAGCTGGAGGGCCACAGGTTGGACTATTTCCACTGGCACAACTAAATGATGCGACGTTGGTTCTTTGTGGGCCCATGCTCGGCCTGTTTGTGGTGGGCCACGCAAATAGCAGGAAGTAGGGAAAAGGAAAAATGCTTATAGAGGATTTTGTAGAATCTACCCATGCATGTGCGATGGGGATGCCATAAAACTTTGAAGAGACAACTGAGTTATGTTATGTCTTAAAGAGCATATGATAGATGGAGTATCCCTTCCAAGCAAACCCCAACTCTACATTAACTTAAAGATTTCCTTTGCATCCTACACTGCATGCATTTACACTCCATCTGTGCTTTCCTATTTATAATTAGTCTATAAGATTCTCTTAGCTCTGATTAATCTCCCAATGTTTGTGTTATGTTTCACACAATAAAACAACCTCAGGGGCTGAATAAAGATGCAGCTTAGAAACAGTGATGACGGCTAAACTCAGGATACAGTCAGACACTTCATTTTATCAGAACACAAACATTTTCAACAAAACAAAATTACATGGATATTTTTTTTTAAAGAAATAGATATCCCTGAAATGGATCCACACTTAGTTTAATAATTTAAAATATTTCAGTTGTAATAAAAGAAGAAGTTTGGCAGAATCAGCGTGGCTTTTACAAATATCTAACACCCTAAATGTATAGATTTATTAATTTGGACATGTACTGTGAATCAAATACCAGTTATCATGTTTGATGACCGAGCTCTCTTCTGTATTACCTACAACTGGGTAAACTCATGCCGATATTAGATGATGAAGCCAACTCAATACATTTTACCTAGGGCTGCTGTTTAAGAAAAAAACATCTGCCCTTAATTTAAAGACAACGCAAAGATAGTTTTCCTGATTTATACCTGTGAGTGATTTTTTTGTACGTGTATACTTCTTAATAAACCCATGTATCTTTTCATTAAATATTCCTTTTGCACTTAAATCCTGGAATCAAGCCAAGTACGATATACTAGAAAAATCTATAAAGCAAAAGCAAGTTTAGCATTTGGTGTTGAAGCTTGTCTTTTTTTTTTTTTTTTTTTTTTTTTTAATCTGCCTTGTAAATTCACGAACAAGACGAAGGCATTGCGGATTGGTGGTATTTTACATCCTTAGTACATATAATCCCTCATTTAATTACAAAAGTACATATTGATATTTTGTATACTACTGCTAGAAATGGATCACACTTTATTTCCCTAAAGTAATGTTATGCTGAACCTGATAAATATAAATAATGCATTTTTTTATTATAAAACATACCCCTTAACATAACATTCCCCATAATATTTAAGGCCGTGGTTGTGCTTTAAAAGAGTTTTCTTGTGTTGATGAAGTTTCACATATGGACTTCTGTATCAGATACAGGACAGGGAAGGGCGTTCCTCTTGTGTATTGTATTCTCAGTGTATGCCGTATTCTCTAGAGGAGTTCCTCTATCTTGGTCTCTGTCGCCAGCACAGCGCGCGCGGCCGGCTTCTCTGTTTCCCTTATATAAGCACCAGCCTGAATGTCAAACATTTACTGATCCACCTCTGTGCCTCTTATCCTAAAATTTGGGCAGGGCCGGTTCTAGACCAACTGGTCCCCCAGGCAAGAATATTATCTTGTCCCCCCTCATTCTTTTATATATGTGGCAATATTTTTACATCCTTACGGAATTGAGTAGTAAAGAAACTGTATAGAGCAGGATGCAGAGCAATTATTTCTTATGCAGGGGCAGTTGAGCTTGGTACACATGGTGCGTCACACCTGGTGCGGCACAGGGAATAACTGTTCTGCCCTCTACCGTATACAGCATATTCACTTCTTGGTGCTCTGTTCCCTTCATGTCACTCTGCATACCACCTTCCTGGCTCATACACTATATGCAAACACATACTCTCTAACACCATAAGCTAACACACATATCTAACACCATACATTGACACATACTCTTAGCACTGTACATGGACAATCCACCCAGTCGAACACTGTATACTGACACTCCCATACACACATTTACTCTAACACAGTACACTGACACCCAACACAGTCAAACCCTATACAATGACACTCCCCATACACTCACTATACACTGACAACCCCCAAAACACATACACTCTGAAACTGTACAATGACACATAACACAGGTTAACTTTTACACTGCCACCACACACCCCCTACACACACGCTAATCCGGTATACTGACACACACACTTATTTTAACCATTAATGGACATTGTTCATGGCAGACATTTTCACAGTTGGTGGAGCCGGCAAAGCACACATATCAGCTTATTTTTTTTACATTTTAAAAAATACTAAATAGTGCCCCAAGGTTAAATATTTGTTACTCTATTCCCTTTAGTCCCGCAATAGTAATAAATAGACTGTCAAAATACACATATATACACTGCCCTTACAAATGCCTGCCCATACAAACACACACCCATATACACATACATACACACATATATATGCACACTTGCCCTTACACACAAACTTATCTCTTCCCTTTCTCTCTATATCTTACCTTTTTCCTTTTCCTTCTTGATTGCGGTTTTTAGTATGAGTATGAGGTTTGTTCATACAGACCTTTGTTGCAGTGCGTGCCGCTTCTGTGCTCATATCCCAGTGCTCGGGATCAATTGTCGGCACACAGTGTGAGTGAGAAGGGAGCAGAGCTTGATATGCACAGACCTTGCGCTCCATTCATTTTGGACCAGTTAAAGGGAGACCCTCCTCGTTACTAAAATACGCACATATACTAACACAGAAACTCGCTGTAACACCATACACACACACAATCTCCCTAGTTTCCCTTACACTGCTAACCGTAGACTCACCTCTGACACCTTATGCTGGCACACTCATGCCAACACCATACACACAGTTGCTGACATCATGGCCCATATGCCAGGATACACATCATATTTTGGAGTCTGATATCATGCTATGCACAGACAGTGGAGGAATAGCTAGGGGTATGACTGCACCCTATTATTATTAAAGCTAGCAAAAAACAGCTGCTCTTGAATTTCTTTTTTTCCAGAATGGATATAAGTTGAGCATACATTAACCTTGTGATTACTACCAAGCTTTAAGCTTTGATTTTTCTAAATAAATGGTGATGTCTGTCAACCAATATATATATTTATATAATACAATTAAGTAAAAAGCTCATGATTTGGATAAATTGCTGTAAACCGACCCACTATTGCATCGTTACCAATTTACCTGACCTTTGCCCTGCTAAGTGTTTTAAATGTCCAGCAACTGTCCAAAGGGATTAGAACAAGCAAGCCCTAAAGTGGATATGGATTGTGGCTAAAACTTGTGGAAATGGGGCCTTTTAACAATTAATATTTCTAGAAATCATTCCTAATTATTCCGGTAATAGTGGCAATAACTATTAATCAGTACTACTGGCGGCACATTATTTTTCACACTAGTAATTAAAGAATAAAGGAATAATTTGTCACTATGACGCTAGACTCTCCAGAGAATTTAGTTGCAGCAGTGTTCTTTCATCCCGAGTTTTATTTAAAGGCATAATGAATATATACCGGTATATAATATTATAATATATAATAAATAATGTGTGTAAAAACAGATGTGTTACATAAATATTGTTTATAATAATAATTTTAACAGCTTAAGAGCGAGACCCTTTATATCTTGATTTGAGTTAACAGTCATAGTATGTATTTTTGTTTTTCATTATATATCCAGGTTCTACAATTTGCAGAATGTTACCATATTATGGGAATGCAAGCAAACAAGCCCAGTTTCTGTTTTAATAATTGATCCTTTAAAAGACCAGTGTGACTAAATATGTGTTATTGTCTTACAATTTTTAGCTTCACCGTGGGTGGATAAAAACAGAACTCCTAATAAAATCGATCTTTACGATGTGCGAAGACGACCATGGTGAGACTGTTTTATTTTTACCACATGATTACATATCCTTCGAGATAAAAGAAAAAGAAAATACTGAAATCTGGAACATTATCAAATGGGTTTTATTAATTTCTGCTTTGTTATTTAAATAATTTAAATGTAATCAGTTAGTTACAATGTAATTAAATGATGAGTTATAATAGCTATTATGTTAAACTCATATTTCAAAACGGGGGGGTTGATATAGTTCTGTATATGCTAACCTAGAATGTAATATACTTATGCCTTTCTACACATTTTTCTCAAGCTTCACTTTTTTCATAAAAATGGTTAATTTTGTCAGTTCATGTAAAGTAAGGAAATATTTGTTGTTTTGCTGTGGCAAAATGCATGTTTTCTCTACTCAGTTTAGGCTCCCCATTGAACGATATCAGTAACATTTTCTTTTATTTTTTTATAATTCAACCTCTTAGTCTTCTCTTAGGTTTTTGATTGTTTTGATTGTCGACTACCGATTTAATTGTTTACAACTGTTCATTAATTCTGTTATGTTGTGGTTTGGTGATATTACAATTATTGCAATAATAGACACATCAATTAATCAACTATGTACCAGGCAGTATCCTTGAAGTATGTTTGTAATGCTCTTTATTAGACCATTAAAAATCGATGTGCAGATGGGCAGAGAGGGGAGGTAGCGACATGATGTTCTCTACCTTTGTGTTTGTGAAAAACCTAGAGCACTTTAGCCTTTTTGAATAGAAGGCCATTGATGTTCCCATACAAAAGATCTTTAGGATATTGCTAAAAACATTTCACTTGTACTTCTAATTGTATTCTACTACAAATAACACTTATGTTTTCATACACTTCGTGCAGTTAGAGCAAGGCTAGAGCAAGTGAATGCTTATAAATTTGTTGATATGGATCAGAGAAAATGAATGTTATAAAGGTAGAAACATATTTCAAGGCAAGAGCAGCAGTTGTTTTGATACAGTGTTAGAAATTATAGTGTTTTATCTATTTTTGATAAATATGATATATAGTTGGTACTGACTTTTCACATCTTGACAAATAACACGTTTTGTGTTGTATTTCAGGTATATTCAAGGAGCGGCGTCGCCAAAAGATATGTTAATCCTTGTAGACGTGTATGTATGAAAATAATCATTTAATTTATATATATATATATATATATACATATATAATATATATATATATAATATAAATATATATATATTATATACGATTTGCAGAATGCAAAATAAAAAAGGAAAACATATTTTAGTTGTAAGATTTACAATTGTGAATCATCGATTATATCTCCATAAACAGGAAGCATAAAACGCATTATTGCTTCCTTTAAATTTGATTTCCCAGTGCCTTATCATGTATTAGACAGAAACGAATCCACTAAATAAGCGCTACAATAAACTAAAGGAGCCTTTAATGCACTTGAGTCATGTCATGACTTGTTCCAATGACTCCTCAATTCACTAACATACCTTGCAATAACGTAATCATTTCTTTGAGTGCATGAAAGTACCTGAAGTGATTGAAGTCGTGCATTAACGTTATACAGTCTACACTGATTAGGGAATATTAGATGTCTTCCACAAGTGCTGCTAAAAAGATCATTTTAAATATAACAATAACTTTATTTTCTAAAAAAGAGTTGTTAGAAAATGAACTTGTATACAGGATGTCTGTAGTAAAATCCTGTCTGTAGTAACTTTTTTATTTGCTTATTTTCTTTTCTTATTTGTTTAGATTTTTTTGTGAATGAAAACTGAGAGATACGGTATATTAAAAGTATCTCTCTGCTGCTGCAGAAGGTCCTTTGTTAGGTTAATGTTGGGTTGGGGGGAGTATTAAGCCTGATGTGTCTGGTAGATTGCTTTGTACTAACAAAAATCTATTCTCTAGTTTGTCTCTTTGATGGAATAGATTGCATCTGATGTTTTAAATGGATTGAAATACTTTTATATTACCGCAATGTGTTTCATCAGGATTCACATTCCCTCTGTCTGAGCTTTGCCCCGAAGCAGACGAGCTAAATTTAGATTTTTTTTTTTAAATGCCTATTATACCAAAACAGAAGCGATGGATCTACACAGCGAACCTAGAATAACTCTCCAATTAATTTAATTGACACTGGCCATGGACATGATATTTCAAACAAACTTGCTTTGTATTAACTTTTTTCCCCCTTTCCTTTTTGTTTTTAAGGAGTGGTAGCGTTAGTGGACTTACCTTGAAGTTGATAAGGACTTCTGTTTCTGAAATGTTGGAAACCCTGTCAGATGATGACTTTGTAAATGTAGCCGCAGTAAGTACCTTTTTGATATAACGTTAACACAATCATGCTATTCATACAACATATTTGTACGTTAAAACGACAATTTTATGATAAATCCAAAGGATTATAATAGAACAATGCAAATAATACCACAGTCCTTTCATACAATAAGAGTCGTGTCTTTAACAGGCACATAACAAAATCAATGCCCCCGTTTACCAAGAAAAAAATAATAATTAATCCAGATGACATTTAGAGGGCTGTTGTGTATGATATGCTACAAGCTGATCACTAAATGCTGAGGTCTATTCATCGTATGTAAGGGTGTTTATACTGGTCCCCAAAAATTCCTTAAAAAATGTAATAATATGGTTATCAATGTAAAAATGTCTGTTCACTTGTCAGACCTTGCTATTGTGTCATGAGCACTCAGCTTTATTCTAAGCTGAACCATGTGATGCATAAAAAGTAACCACTAAAAAACCAAATTGCAAATGCATGCTTACTTATTTAATAATGGTTTCTAATCAGTGTGGGGTATGTATTCATATCCTTGATCCACCATTGATGGTGACAATGGCCCACAAGAAGGTATAGAAATCTATTTGTACTTTAAAGACCACCTGCACCCTGGGGTCAACTGAGCAATCTTGAGATTTGCAACCCAATCGCCCCAGCACCAACTGCAAGTGACCCACTGGTGAAAGATCTAAATTATATGCAGTATAGCATGTTACGTAAAGTTTCTTGATACAGAACAGACAAAATACAAACTTAAATGTACTGTTTAGGAATGTGTATTGCTAAATGGGCAATTTCCCAAGGCTTGTCTTCTTGTAAAGACATTTTTAGTGAATGTGGCACTGGATGAATAAAACCACTATTCTCTTTGTGTAGACAATGAGAAAACCACATTATCTAAGACATCCATGTGCCACTAGCTCTAATTTCCTATAGAGACTGAAAATATATTGTTCTAATGAAATTGGGAAACGGTGAAGTAATTCTCCGACCTTGAAACTATCAATTTCTGTCCTTTGTATTGGAAACTTGTCCTCTCGTAAAGCATTTAAGTTCTTGTGTACTGAATGCTTCTTATTTGATTATTTGAAGTTACTGTTTAGTGACTAAAATAAATGGGTTTTATACAAATTTGCGCAGATATTTTGAATGTTCAAATATTTTGAATGTTCAATATTTATAATAAATAAAAATGTCCACATTTAAACATTGCTTATAAATTGAGATAATTTAATAATTTGCCTGCTCTCGTTAGAAGTGGGCACTCGGCTAACATAAGATAACTCCAAGGGCACAACAGAGACTTCTCAATGTAAAAAGGAACCTTTTCATGGCAGCACACCATGGAGGAAGGTGCTGCTCTGCGAAAAAATCATTGCCGTTTTGTAGATGGATGAAACTAAAATGAAATTGATCAGGAAGAACATGCAGTGTTACATATGGCGCAACAAAGAGCACCACATTCCTACATAAAAACATCATCCCAATGGTGGAGTAAGCATCATTATTTTGGGCTGGTTTGCTGCCTCAGGGTCATGCCATCATCAAGGGGACAATGAATTCCCAGGTTTATTAAGGTATCATATGTTATAATGTGAGGGTGACTGTCCACCAGCTAAAGCTCAGTAGAAGGTGAGTGATCCAGCAGAACAATGAAACTAAACATCACAAATCTACTACAGGATGGCTTAAAAAAAGAAAAATAGTCTTTTGGAGTGGCCCAGTCAGAACCTATACCTTAACCCATTAAATATTCTGTTGAATGACCTCAAGAGAGACGTTCACACTAGACGTTGGAAAAATATGGCTGAGATTAAGCAGTTCTATAAGGAAGAACAGTCTAAAATTCCTCTTGAACATGGTACAGGTCTGATCTGCAGCTACAGGAAGCACTTGTTGAAGTTATTGCTACCAAAGGAGGTCCGGCAAGTTATTAGATCCAAGGGTTCACTTACTGTTATACCAGAAGTGCGAATGTTTAATGGGTGCGTTCAATAAAGACATGACAGATTATCATTGTTATCAGTTTAAGGGCACTGTGTGTCTATACGTGTGACTTACATGTAGATCAGATCACATTTTATGAACATTTCATGCAGAAAAACAGGTAATTCCAAAAGGTTCAGCTACTTTTTCTTGCCACTGTATATGTTTGAATCTTTGATAAACAAATGATACAAATATTAGTCTACTTTACGTAAGGCAGAGCATACATGACAAGTGAAATATTGTAGTTTCTGTCAAACTGTTTTATGGCCTTTTGTGTTTTTGAGCTCTATTGCAGTAACAGTAAAAATGAATGTATAATTATGTTATTGGTATTTGCCAATGTGATGGAAACAGTGGTTGATTTTATTTAATGGTGGTAATATCATTGAATTACATTCACCTCCAAGCATGGGCATAGGAACCCCTAAAAATCTGGGGGGACAGCATTTCCCCCATCAGATCCCCACTTTCTCACACTATCTAAGCCCTCTCACACTATCTACCCCCTCCCTTCTCACACTATCTACCCCCTCCCTACCCTCCCTTCTCACACTATCTACCTCCCCTCCCTACCCCTTCTCTACTTCCCTAGCTACCCTCTCCCTACCCTCCCTTCTCACTAGCTACCCTCTCCCTACCCCCCCTTCTCACTAGCTACCCCTTTCTCTACCACCACTCACTAGCTACCCTCTCCCACCACCCCCCTTCTCACTAGCTACCTCTCCCTACCACCCCCTTCTCACTAGCTACCGTTTCCCTATCACCCCTCACTAGCTACCCTTTCCCTATCACCCCTCACTAGCTACCCTCTCCCTACCCCTCTTCTCACTAGCTACCCTCTTCCTACCGCCCCCTTCTCACTAGCTACCCTCTCCCTACCGCCCTTTGTAGTTCACTTACTCTGCAGTCCTGTGGTGGGAGCGCGCGGCTTCACTGCTGATCACTCAGCACCCCTCTCTCTCCTCCTGCGGTGTTTCTATTGGGGAGGTTCCTACGGCCCTGGGGGGGGTTCTTCATTATCGGCCCCCCCGCGTGAGTTACTGGGGGGGATCCATCCCCCCCCCCGGTTCCTATGCCCATGCCTCCAAGGCCAACAGAATTAGGACAAACATATTCTCCTTTGGATCTATAAATACGAGTTAAGTTCCCCTAAAGCAATTGGAACACAGCCTCCAAAAGTCTTTACATGTACTTGAGCTATACAGACCTAGAATTGCTTACATCTATCTTGGAAATGAAAATGAAAATAAATGTGGCGCTACAAATTATGTTGTTAGAAAAATCTTACCTATCATTATTCATGGTCACAAGTAAAAGATTAGGATGTACTCTCTTGCAAGCGAAGGCAAGAAAATGACACTGTGATTTAATCAGCCGTATCAGGATTTATGCTAAGGTTTCAGTGAATAAGAGGCTTAAATATTGTTGTACAGAACCACTTAAGAGCATGGCGTAATTAGATAAATGCATTTGTTCCTTAGAAACTGTTATTAATAGATGGTGCAGTTCTTCCTTCGTCATTTACATTGTTGCTATTAAAAAGTGGTACTTTGCATGTGAATAGAAACCAGCTTTTAGGAAAAGCATACATGGATGGGAATTCTAGCCATTTGTTCGAATAATTCAGTTACCGTATTTGCTCGATTATAAGACGAGGTTTTTTCCAGAGCAAATGCTCTGAAAAATACCCCTCGTCTTATAATCGGGGTCGTCTTCTAATCAAAAAAAACCCAAAAAATGCTGGGGCCATGCTGCTTACCGGTCGCGAGCAGCGTCTCTTCTGTTAGAAGCAGGGCAGGAAGCTTGCAGCGTCCTCACAGAGCTCTATCTCCCCCCTCCCTCCTCTGGGGGCGGGGCCAGAGAAGTTGCTACAGCCGGTCCCCTGCAGAAGTCTGCGAGTGGGAGATCTGCAGTTCAGGTGAGGGGGTGGGGGAGGGTTTTTGAGTATGTGTGAAGTGTGTGTGATTAATGGAATGAATGAGTATTTAAATGTTTGTGAATGAGTGTGTGTGTGATAGCATGGATGTGTAAGGGGGGTGGTTGTTGTAGCATGGCATATGGAGGCTGTAATCCCACTACTATCATCCCCAGGTTCCAGCATGTACTGGCTGCCTTGGCTTGATAGGAGTGTGATTGCTGATATCAAACTGCTAACAGCAATCACACTCCTATCAAGCCAAGGCAGCCAGTACATGCTGGGTTAAAAGGCATATCATGGGGCTGAGTGGCATATAGGGGGTTAAAATGCATTTCTGGACCTCCAGAAATGCATTTTAACCCCCTATATGCCACTCAGCCCCATGATATGCCTATATACCTCCAGAAATGCATTTTAACCCCCTATATGCCACTCAGCCCCATGATATGCCTTTTAACCCCCTATATGCCAGAGTGGCATATAGGGGTATAAGGCATATCATGGGGCAGAGTGGCAAATAGGGGGGTATAAAGCATTTCTGGGGCAGAGTGGCATAACTGGGGGGGGGCAGGTTGGCAAATAAAAGGAAATTAAAAAAAATATTTTTCTCAATCATAGCTTTTATTAAACATGAAAAAATAATTTACACGAATTAATATTTATTTTAAGTCACACACAGCACACACAGCTGGGTGCTGCCACTAGCACGATATGCACGTTGTGTGAAGATAAAACCGTAGCATATGACCTCTCATATCCAGCCACTGGCCACACTTATGTCATTGCCAGCCCCTGGCCTTAACAATCAAGGGGCGTCACATTGTTCTCAGTCCAGCCCTGGTGAGTGGCATATGGACATGGCCCACTCTCCATCCACTGTTCCATTTTAAAGTCTACTTATTGCTAGCCCTGCACTTTTACTTGGTCATGCCTCGTTTCTGCCTCCTATACGGAGTAGAATAGGGAGAGATCTGGGAGCAAGCCCTGGGAAGTTGTTATATATTCCTGATCTTTAAGACTCAGGACTTTCCACAGTAGACTTGTGACTTTGGCCTTCTTAACCACTTAATATATATGTTGCTTAGCCCATAATTCAATTATAAATGCTAATATTTTTTTCAATTTTTTTATAAAGAACAGCAACCTCATCATTCATCATGTTTAATCACTTTTGATTTGTAGTAGAGCACCTGTATTCAAAGATGAATATCCAGGAATCCTGGCCCATGAAGTCTTGAAAACATTAGCCCTGATTACGAGTTTCTGAATGGATAACCCATGGTTCTTTAATACCAAAACTAGTCTTGGTACCTTATTACTCTTTAGTGTGTCAACAAAATGCAAACACTTTTTACAATAGATTTGTTGAAAACATGCTTCTGTAAATTTAGATATGGTATTTGATTTGTTCAATAAGTTTTATGAAGAAGTCTACAATGTGTGGCTCCACAATGGGAAGGGAGCAGTGGTTATTTTATGCTTTATAACTTCACAGTAATTGTTTTACTTTAGATAAGGCCACTCCAGGTAAGGGTCACAGCAACCTAATGAAATTGTCAGGTTGGTCTCACAGCTAATGGATTTATGTGCCATTTTGATCTCTTAATTAACCACACTAAATTACTTTGTGACCAGTTGTCTCCAGATAATGATGACTAATGCACTGGATTTCTAACTTTTTATTACACTGAAGTTAGATCATATTAAGAACATAAAAAAGAATTCAGAAGTGTAAGTGGAAACACAATTTTTAAAAAATAAGCAGTTCCAGAAACTCAAAATTACAAATTTCTTTCTATTTTTTCTGTCTCTATTTCGCCTCTTTTTGGTGTTTTCATTTTAGCAGAATGTTGTTTATAATACAACTAAACATAATAAAAAGAATTCCCAGGCCCTCAAGCTGTAAGTTTTAGGTCTGTCTGTGATATGACATTAACTGTCAGATATGAGATATAACAATGATGATGCATTTGTAACATCAATACTTTTGATGTGTACCCATGTGCCCCTGAAAGTAATTTAAATTATATTTGAATTTATAGTTTAAACTACATATTTTATGTTTAGTGAACACTGTCTCTTTTTTTCTACATTTGATTTGTTAAAACTGCTGAAGAATAATATTTCACACTATATGAACAAAGCTACAGTATGTCACAAAGGAGAGTACACCCCTCACATTTTTGTAAATATGTTATTATATCTTTTCATGTGACAACACTGCAGAAATGACACTGCTACAATGTAAAGTAGTGAGAGTACAGTCTGTATAACAGTGTAAATTCACTGTCCCCTCAAAATAACTCAACACACAGCCATTAATGTCTAAACCTTGGCAACAAAAGTGAGTACACCCCAATTTGGCCCAAATAGCCATTTCCCCTAACCAGTGTCATGTGACTCGTTAGTGTTACAAGGTCTTGAATGGGGAGCAGGTGTTAAATTTGGTGTTATCACTCTCACACTCTCTCATACTGGTCACTGGAAGTTCAGCATGATACCTCATGGCAAAGAACTCTCTGAGGATCTAAAAAAAAGAATTGTTGTGCTACATAAAGATGGCCAAGGCAAAAAGAAGATTGCCAAGACCCTGAAACTAAGCTGCAGCATGTGGGCAGGTTACAGGACAGGTTCCACTTAGAACAGGCCTTGCCATGGTCGACCAAAGAAGTTTAGTGCACGTGCTCAGCATCGTATCCAGAGGTTGTCTTTGGGAAATTGACGTATGAGTGCTGCCAGCATTTCTGCAAAGGTTGAAAGGGTGGGGGATCAGCTTGTTAGTGCTCAGTCCATATGCCGCACACTGCATCAAATTGGTCTGCATGGCGGTCGTCCCGGAAGGAAGCCTCTTCTAAGAAATCTTGCAAACAGTTTGCTGAAGACAAGCAGTCTAAGGATATGGATTACTGGAACCATGTCCTGTGGTCCGATGAGACCAAGCTAAACGTATTTGGTTCAGATGGTGTCAAGTGTGTGTGGCGGCAACCAGGTGAGGAGCACAAAGACAAGTGTGTCTTGCCTAAAGTCAAGCATGGTGGTGGGAGTGTCATGGTCTGGGCCTGCATGCCTGCTGCCGGCACCGGGGAGCTACTGTTCATTGAGGGAACCATGAATGCCAACGTGTACTGTGATATGCTGAAGCAGAGCATAATCTGGGTATTCCAACATTATAACGACCCCAAACACACCTCCAAGATGACCACTGCCTTGCTAAAGAAGCTAAGGGTAAAGGTGATGTACTGGCCAAGCACGTCTCCAGACCTAAACCCTATTGAACATCTGTGGGGCATCCTTAAACGGAAGGTGGGGGAGCTCAAGTTCTCTAACATCCACCAGATCCGTGATGTCATGGAGGAGCGGAAGAGGACTCCAGCAACCTGTGAAGCTCTGGTGAACTCCATGCCCAGGAGGGTTAAGGCAGTGCTGGAAAATAATGGTGGCCACACAAAACATTGACACTTTGGGCCCTATTTGGACATTTCCAGTTAGGGGTGTACTCACTTTTGTTGGTTTAGACATTCATGGCTGTGTGTTGAGTTATATTTGAGGGGACAGGAAATTTATATACAGGCTGTACACTCACTACTTTACATTGTAGCAGAGTGTCATTTCTTCAGTGTTGTCACATGAAAAGATATAATAAAATATTTACAAAAATGTGAGGGGTGTACTCACTTTTGTGACATACCGCATGTGGACACCTGACCATCACACACATATGAGCTTGTTGGACATCCCATTCTAAAAACATGGGCATTAATATTGAATTGACCCCCCTTAGCGGCTATAATAGCTCTTTTGGGAATGTTTTCCACAAGAATTTGGAGTGTTTATGTTGGAATTTGAGCCCATTATTTTTGTTAGGTGTCACACCTAAAACTCAGTATTCAGGAGGGGTGTCCACATACTTTGATCAGCTATAATTAATTAGAAGACCAGTATACAAAAAGAAAGACTATATAGGACCTGTTTCCAAGGAAGTAATAGTGGATCCAATGTCACAAAGCTGTTTTTAAGTACACAAACTGAACATGTACCAACAACCCACAAGAATTATGTGCAGTGTTCTGGGATTGAACAGAAGGATGGCAAGGTATATATATATATATATATATATATATATATACACACATTTGCTAGTCTTATCTGTACTTTTTAGGATGACATGGCCACATTAAGTAGAGTTGTCAGGGTCAAGCCAGAATCTTTTAGCTAATTCACCTCAATGATTGTAAGCTTGCAAGAACAGGATTCTTCTCCTTTCCCAGCATGTCTTAATGTATGTTCACATTGTTAAATTGTGTATACCAATATGGAACCGTCTTGATGCTGTATGGCAAAAATGTAATGTAATAAAACTAAAACATAGTAGCAGATCTATTATCCATTTCAATGACAGCGCCATTGCTACAATGTAGACAAAAAGGAAGATGCCTTTTGGGCATATGACAAAATTCAGGGTTCACCTAAAGGACTAGCAACTCTAGGACTGGCTCATCTAAAATTCCATATGCAATGTACTGTTGGCTATCAGAGTGAGTTATGAAGTTAGTTAAAATAAAGGCTCTCTGGTTTCTGCATTGCAGATATCCTTGATGATAAATATTTCAGGTGCTAATTTCTTCTTTGCCCTTGTTGCCGCACAGCATGTTTTGGATAGTGTCATTACTAATTATGTGTCCTAGGTGATTCCAGTTTTGTCTGTTGAGAGCTACATGAGAGCTCCTGCCCTTTGGGATGTAAATCCCCATCGCCCTTTATGTTGGCATATAAAGTCAGAGTTATATTACAGTTAAATTATTTTAATGCGATTACTTATTTTGAAATTATGTCTCGTCGACAACTGTTTCATTCTTCTGGTAATAACGGTACGGGAGAATTGTGGCCCAACAACTCATTGCGAATTGAAATAAAGTTGGATATTACATATTCATAAGTGAACTCTGATAATAAATAACAAGTAGAAGCCCATGTATCACATTTATTACTAAAGAAAAAAATAGGCAGAATGTGTGTTTACACAAGCTTTAGGGCAAATAAAGCCTTAATCCCATATTGCTAGACTGTTGGGAAGCAGACATTTGCTTAGTATTCCATCACAAATATTTCTGTCTTCCGCTTTAATGATTTGAAAATCGATTCGCATTTTGTTTCAGGACATCAATTTTAAACCTGTGCTGCAGCTCAGTGATTTGAATTTTGTTCTCATTTGTTTTCATTAATTTTCTGCTAAGAAATTAGAACTACAAGAAAGGAAATGCATGCCTTTGTTTAGCTTGCTCTGTCCCCTAGGAAAATAATGTACCTGAAAGGCTACCTGAAAGGCTGACCTTGAATTTGAATGTGGCAACCACAAGCAAGCTAATACAATAATGTCAGACCCAGAAGGACTGTAATAGCCATGGCAAATATATCGCTAAGATGGAAGCAATTATGAATGAAACAAACAAAAATGTTCTGCTAAATGATGCAGATTTTTGTACTGCAAAGCATGTTTTTATATCTTTTTATATGTCTTTTTTGATAAACATCTGTAGTAGAAAATGATGGCATATATTTGACATTTGAGCAGTCAAAGCAGATAAATTATGTTTGAAAGCAATAATAAATCTTTATGTTCATCTTCTTGACATGCAAAAGCAAACAAGTCTATATTTGTGTTGCTAACAAAATTGATAATATGTTTCAAATATAATAAATGTTGGTAAAATGTTAATGTAAAATATTACATTAAAAAAAATATTTGTCTTAATGGCAAAAATAAAAAAATAGAAATAGGCAGAAAAATGACATAATAACACTTGAAGCATTATTTTTTTTAACTATGATCTTCTTAGAATTTTAATTTTGGTCATAACAACAGGAAAACATACACAGCTGTAGATATTTACTTGGCGTGATAAGAGGGCATCGATATAATTCTCTAGAGGCCATAACATATTATTACTAGCTGCACAAAACTTAAACCTATATTGCGATTAATATAGCCCCTAGCAGCTGGCAGCTCATTTTGGTTTGTTCTATTTTTACCCTCTTGTACCTTTCTCTTTTATGTCATGCGGAATCATATATGACCAGACTATTGAGACTTGGACAATGGGATAAGAGACTGCTGCGGTTGTTCTTCTGATATCAAGCGGGTAGAGGAAAAAAAGTAAAAAAAAATATTGACAAGAAGTTATTGCGTTAATAAAATTTTAGAAAGAGGTATCGTGAAAACAGTGATGTGTGGAGGAATTTCGTAATCTATTTAGAACCCCCCCAGAGGCTGTAACTGTCTACAGTCATAAACACTGAGCCCATTAATACATTACATGCACAGATCATCATCTATTAATGTTCAGTTCACTAGAGCCCTATAATATGTCAATAGTGGCTGTTCAAAAACTTTGAGTGGGAAGACAAGCTTTAGTTAGGAATTCAGCTTACAACAAAATGATGTTACACAATTTCATAGGCAAAAAAAATTAAAAGCAATCATGGCTCTTCTCTGCATTTTGCACGGTTTTATATAAGTATTCAATCATTTTAAGATAAAGACTTATTCTCATCATTGGAATTTTGAATTTTGCACCATAGAAAATGGAGCTGTGTACACTTTACATGAATCCCACTATGTACAAATGAATCAATTTTATTGTTATGTATATGAAATGTTTACAATATGTTTCCATTGATTGTGAAAAATTGACTATTGGAAGAATTCAGCTTCATGATCCATAAAATCATGCTGGCTTCACAACATAAAGTGCACTAACACTTAAGTGGTTTATTCAACATTATCTTCAACAATGATTTGCTTATTTTTCTTTTTTTGCCGCACACAATAACCTATAATACAATAACAAGATAAATGTAAGCTTTTAAGTAATTTCATATTTAAGAAGTCTGCTGGTTTGATGAAGAACAGAACGTTGGATAATTTAATTCTCCCAGGAGGTAAAAGGGATACCTACTGTGATGCTGTGCACTCTAACTGTTTCTACTAATACAAAGAAAAAAACAGTTTCAGAAGTTCATTATAAAGGCAGCAATTTCATCAAAACAAGAAATCATAGCCATCACTCCCTCCGTGTTCCATAAATCTAAATTTAGGCAGAATGCTGAGAACTAGGCAAATCTTAAGATAAGCAGACAATGAAACCCAAGTTATTGATACAGCTCTGGTTTCAATGAAAGTATAAATGTTATTACCTAACTTGCATATGCTTTCCAGTTACATTTTTATAGTTTTTTGAGACAGCTGGGGAATTGTAAGCATTGTAGCATAATATTACAGTGACTGCATATTCTACACCTATGTTGTCTTTAAGACTTTACACATAACATTAAAGCGATATTATCTTTGACACAAACCATATACATCACCTTCTGTAGCAAAATTATTATTAGCAACAACACAAAACCTTAGTATACAAAAGAACAGCAATGGTCTGGTAATGGAAAAGTTATGAGGATGTAATAAAAGGATGAACAAAAATCAATGTAAAGAAATGTGCAGTGCAAATGAACTTAAAAGAAGCGACACTAGCAGGTGTGCAACAACAAAAGAGTTGTGCGCAATACAGTGGGTTTTCTCTTTAAACACTGGTGATTTGCAAAAATATTGGTCTATTTCTGGTCCTTGAGGACCAGAGTTGTGTACTCCTTATATAAACCATCTACTTTGTTTTGTGCTGTCATGACTTATTTGCTAGTGTTTTATACTTTAAGTGCTTGTTCTACTCTCCTGCTCAGCCATCTCTCAACTAGAATTGAAGCTGAAAACATAAATTAGACCATTGCTTTAACTCAACAGCTTTAATTTGGCTTCAACTAAACAGCTATGTCCAAATTAAGGGATCATAAGTCTATCTTCAGAATGATAATATACAAGTCTATCTTCAGCTTGGGGACATTCAGATCTATCTTTAAAACAATGGTTTGTGAGTCCATCTATAACTCGATGGTATATGCGTTTAATGCTATATCAACAGTGTTAACTTGTTAAACTAAACTACAAGAATGCAGAGCTGCTTATAAATGCTCACAAGCTACACTAATGCTTGCCCTAAAGTAAGTCAACTTTCTGTTCTATGGGCATGCTTTTCTTAAGCTGAGTCCAATTATATGTACTGTATCTATCTATCTATCTATCTATCTATCTATCTATCTATCTATCGATATAGATCTATATCTATCTATCTATCTAATATATACATATGGACATTAAGTAAGAAAAATGAATTCAGAACAGAAATGGAGATTACTTCTGTCCTGCTGATCTAAATAGGTATAGCAATTAGTATAGTATGGTTGTCATGACACCATGAATATTAACTAAAGATGAATGAGTTACATTGTCAGTAGAGGAAGATGCCATTAAGACTAAGCATCCAACTTTTCAGATGAAACTTTTATCAAAATCATGTAAGCATACGGCTAACTTTATCTAAAAGAAAGTTGTTTAATTAATTTATGTTTATTTATTTTAAAAAAGGTATTAACTAGAACTATGATAAGCTCAAGTATGTCTATGCCATAATGGATGAAACACGCTGTAACTGGGATTTATTGTATTGCATCCAGTTGGAAAAAAGGCAAGGATCTTTCCTAATAGTATAAACATTTTTATATAACTAGTAGACTCCAATCAATCAATTAGAATTTTATTTTCTGACCTTTTGGTTTGGATAAAATTAAGAGGGTTTTTTCAGGTACAAGTCAACATTTGGTGCAATATTTTCAAAGACGTAGGTTCCTGCAACTTTCTGGAGTCACATTTCAACAAGATTTACTTCACGCGATAGCAACTTAGGGCTATCCCCTTATTCATTTTGTATGCCTCCATTGCACAATTTCAAGTTCCAAAATATCCTTATAAAGGACATTTTCCCAGAGTTGCACTGCATATTCAAGGTGAGGTCTTAACCTTGACTTATAAAGAGGCAAGATGATATCCTCCTCCCGTGAATCAATACCCCATTATATATCCATTATATTTATGCCAATGTCTTATTGGCCTTTGCAGATCCTTCCTTTTAGTCCAAGGGAGATTACATTTAAAGTATATGTTACATTGTTATTATTTATCCAATATTGCATAACTTTACATTTTACCACTTTTGCCACTTGCCTGCCCAGTCGCAGACCCTGTCTAAATCCATCTGCAGAGAAGCAACATCAGGGTTACACTGTTTTATCCTACCTAATTTTGTGTTATCAGCAAACACTGAGGCATGGCTCTCAATGCAATATGGGAGATCATTAATAAACAAATTAAGAAAAAGATGACCCAGTATAGATTCCTAAGGCACTCCACTTCATTTTCCACCTAGAACCACTCTTTGAATTCTATCTGTTGGCCAATTTCCAGTCCAAGAGTCTCTTTGTCTCTTTTGAGTTAAAACACAAAGCAGTCCCACTGATTCAGCTCCTTGGTAAGCATATAGTTCTGAAACATTATATAGGACTTGCAAAACATCGGGTACATAGTGGTGGACTAAGCAATATATAACCATATAGCGTAATGGAATTACCAATATTTTGCCATAGGTATTACTTGAGTGGTATTTTGCTGGGTGAATTCTTGCCTTGTTTTTTTTTTTGCAAAACCATGCTGACTTCTACTAATTAAGATTCTGTTAGGGACCAGGAACCAAACAGACACGAAACGTAAAATGCAATCACCTTTATTGTAATAACAATAGTGAACAAAGCCAAATCGTGATCCAAAAGCATATACCAAAAGACAAGCCAGGGTCAGGAACCAAGACGGGTACTCAGACAAGCCGGGGTCAGGAATACGGAGATCAGCGAAGTAAGGAACAAGCCAGGAATCAGGAGCCGGGAGGGACGTCAGAGAAAGCCGGGTCATACACAGGAATTCAGGAACACAGCGATAGCACTTGCAGCCAGAAACAACACAAGGGCAAGGAGGAAGTGAAGTTTAGCTGCTTAAATAGCCGAAAGGGGCTGGCTGTGGGCTGGACAATGGGCTGAGTCACAGGAGTGACAGGAGTGTAGCCATGGCAACCCAGCCAGGCTGTAACAGCTTCCAGCAATGCAGCAGAGAAGCAGCTAGACCATAACAGATTCAAGATTTATTCTAAAAATAGATGCCCTTAGCCTGTCAAAGTTCTTGTAACATGTCTTTGTTCATTCAGGCTCTTCTAACATTTAGTGTTACTGTAATTCCAATCTAATATAAAACTATTTTTTTTTCAATTTTCAATAAAAGACAATCCACCTTATCAATGTTATTGGTAATGCTTGGCTGCTTGTACCACATACCTGTGCTGGGTTATCCAAAAGAGAGAGAAACATTGCCACTGACAGCTCCGTCGCATGACCACTGGTCTGTAAACCTTTCTGCTATACAGAGAACAATAAATCTGTACTGTATTTGCTTGATTATAAGACGACCCTGGTTATAAGATGACCCGCCAAAATGTGAATATTAAAAAAGAAAAAGCCTGAATTAAAGACTACCCTATAGGAAAAAAGTTTTACTAGAATGAATATGAATTCACATGTAAACAATTTTTTCATATTCAATAGAAATTGTGATTGAAAAAAATGCATTTCATGTTTTTATTTCCTTTTATTTGCCAACCAGCCCCCCCAGTTATGCACATCTGATCCCAATTATGCAAATCTACCCCCAGGCTTGCCAGAGGCTTACCCCCCTATATGACACTCTGCCCCCTGATATGTCACTCTGCCCCTAGACTTACCGATGCATCCCCAGACTTGCCCCCCACGCTCCAGACTCCCTGGTGCCTACTGGGGCAGCTGGTGGACAGACAACCTCTGCTGCTGCCCAGCACTTCTCCCGGTGTAAAGCACCGGAAGGTCATGTCACATTGGTGCTCCGTCATAGAAGCCCTGGCGGAAGTGCCGGGCAGCAACAGAGGTCGTCTGCGCACATCATTATGTAAGGAAGACTTAATAGGGTGGTGGATATGTGGAACAGCCCCCCA
Organism: Spea multiplicata; assembly: GCA_009364415.1. Taxonomy (NCBI): domain Eukaryota; kingdom Metazoa; phylum Chordata; class Amphibia; order Anura; family Pelobatidae; genus Spea; species Spea multiplicata. Next base: position 27,503 of record VKOC01002052.1, on the reverse strand, counting down.
GCAGAAAAATCTTGAGGTCCATATGACCCCTGTGATTTGTACTTTAATATACTGCAATATAGTCTCATTTACTGTATGGAAGATTTACTTTCCTGTTGGGGTGGTGGATATGTGGAACAACCTCCCAATAGAAGTACCTTGAGGTCCACAGAACCCCTAAGGTCTTTATTTTTCTTTTCCTTATCTAAAAGACCTCTCATATAAGTTTTAGTGTTTTAGTTGAAATTTTTAAAGATATTGTTAAAAGTTGAACTTTAGAGTTATCTGAGATAAGATTTTTTACCTCTACCATTACAATGGTTAACTATAGCCTTTTTTCATTTTGCTGTAGGTAACTGTTTGCACCCTCTCCTTGATTGTTTCCCGTGGACTTTGCATTTGCTTAATAAGCAACACCCGTTAGCTTGATTGTATTCTGAATGCTTAACACATGTACCCACTTTGAACCTTAACCATGTTTTCTGGGAATGCTGCCAAAGTGCTAACTATAGCGTGTTTAAATCTGTATGGCCCCAGATAAAGCAACATTTTAGAATTACTGACAACCATCTCAGAAAACATGTGAATGGGAGAGATAACTCATCTATAGAAGTCAAACAAATGAACCAATTAAACAAAAGTTTAAGTGGAAGTTTTGCAGTTTAGTTTCCTTAGTTTCATCGGGGATTTCCCTAATTTTCAGAGATTTGTACGGGTCAATATTCTTGTACACATCCAAATGCACAAATCTAGTCAGCAATTCAATTCCCAGTACACACAGTCAAGGAACAAGCACTTGCTGCTGAAACCACAGGTACAAGTTTCAAGCATGTAACTCTGGAACTCCTTACAAGGGACACTATTTTTAATTTCAATGCATCTTTTGTCAAAGCACAAGAAAACAAACCATACGGTAGTGAACTGATTTAAAGTAATTAAACAATTAGGTTTAATCAAGTTAATCAATGCTTGAACCTATTTAGAATAGATAATGATATTTAATGATTTTTTTTGCTGTTACTTTATTGCCCTCTTTTTGGTACTTATTTGTATGTTATTTCCTACTATTATGAATGTATTAATAATTTTTATTTTAACCTTTTCCCAGTTTCTGGGACATTTGCAGGAAATTGGCTACAGTGTATTTGTGTAAAGTGCTTGGGGTACCAATTATAAAGATGAATCACTTGTCAGGCTTCATTAGATAAATGTACTATCGTATAAATTGTACCATGTTACCTGTAGAGATAAATGAACAAAACTGGTAAAGATTATTGGTCAACTGAAGTATAATAATATTGTAAGCTTTCAATCTAAGTCTCTTCTCCTGACATGTTATACATTTGAAACAGCAACAGGCAGTTGCAGCAAGATACAAATATTGTGAATCAGTATTACATTATTACATATTAATATTAATATATTAATGTCATGAGGAAATGCAAATATATGACTGTAGAGTGCTAGTGTGAAATGAAGCATTTGGTACAAGCAGTCTTTTTGGTGTTATAGACCAGGGGTGTCCAAGTTTTTTCTGCAGTGGGCCACTTCATCAGAAATGTATTACGTGCGCGGTCCGCACCTCAATTCTTTTCGAGACTGGTTGAGTGCAAAATATGGCCTTAATAAAATTATGCAGATAAAGAATAAAGTAACTGACACAAAAAACCATTTACTTTTCCTACTCACTTGCATTTCTGGCGCTAAGAAAGCTGTTGTGACTGCAAATTCAGGATAATTCAAAAAGATAACTGTTCTCTTCTATGTCTAGGGAATGCACCGAAAAATTGGAAACACTTCTGGACCAAAACATTCACTTAGCCAAAACTGAAAATGACCCCCCCACCTTTAAAAATAATAATAAAAACTCACATTTTTCATAAAAGTAGGTAACACCACAATTGGACAAAAAAAATTAGCATAATGACTTGGCATGATAGGAGTGTGATTGCTATCATACCCAGGCAACCAGTAAATGCTGGTACCTAGGCATGATGGGACTGTGCTTGCTGTGATTGCTGTTAGCAAGGCTAAAAGGTCAATTAGACCTCTTATTGAATAGACCCAAGAAAAAGTATTTTTAGTCATGTAATTTGCATGACAGATATGACAGTCTTTAATAAATGCATTAAGCAACTGTAGATAACAAATGGCAGCAATTGTTTTACCTTTTTCTGTTAATTGTGCTCCTGTCCTCTTTTCTCTAAAGATGTGTCATATTTAGATGCAATAGATAACAGAAACACAGATCAGTGCTAGATAAAAGAGAAAGGCCTCCAGAGATTATTAAAAGCTAAAAAAGCCAAATCATGTTTCTAAACCTTTGGTGAGCTAAGAATAGTATAATATGCACAAGTTATTTATTTATTTTTCCAGGCAGTACAATACATATTTTGTCACTTTAAATACACAAAGTCAACATTGTAGAGATGTAACCCAAGTTTATGTCATCTTATTCCTTTAAAGGTACTTAAAATAAATGTTCTAATACATGTCCCAATACCCAGCCAATACTAACACCGATCTAAAGCATAAAATATTGGGGATTCCATTACACCATATGATCATATATTGCTTAGCCCACCACCACAAAGTATCTCAGTTGCAAGAGAAACGCATTCAACTGTATCCAATCTGTGCCTTACCTATTTTGTTCCTGTTATGTTGGATTTCATGGCATTAGATATTTGAAGCAAAAAATTAGCTGAACCTTATTTATTTTCCCTTATTTATCTGCTTTTACTGGTGTTAACTTGGAAGCAACTTGCTGGCCATACACAGGTTACAGAGTAAACGTGTTGCTGGCCCTGACCAGACTGGAAGCCAGATTTATTCATCCTAACCTTTTGAATCGGCAGCTCTCCCACAAGTTGTTTTTGGGTAGATTGTTTAATGTGGCTCCTGGGTGGTGTGTATCATGAAATCATATTCACATTCTTTAGCAGCCACATGTATTTTATATTTTGTATGTACTTTGCGCTTTACAGTTCGGTGAAAAGAGACCTTTGAGGTCCCGAAAGCTTTTGCAAATGTATATCTTTTTCTATGTGTCAATTTTGATTAAATATACTGTATAATAAATGGGAGCTATAATAAGTGCTGTCATATAAGAAATACAGTAGTTATACAAATATTATGATTAAGGTATGACCGGGTATGTATGCATTATTATTATTTGTGTTATATCTTTGTCCAGGGCTATGTTTAATGTCTTTACTGTATAACAATGTATTTAGACCTGCCCTAAAGTATGTCTTCAATATCTCCTTATTTATTAAGCATTGTAATATGTTTGAAAGCAATAATATATCTTAACACAACATTGTTTGGGCAAAGAAAGAAATCATTGATCCCCATGACGTTGTCATTTTCCGTGAAGTGTCTGGCCCATCAAGGGTTAAACAGCACCTTTCTTCACTGGGGTAAGAAGGTTCACTGAATTACACTAGGCTGGTACTTTTAAACTCTCCTAATTAGACCAAGTGAGCTGTATTGATGCTTCACCTGTAAATCCTGTACTGGATTTTAAAGGGTTGTTGGTGCACCAGCACACCCTGCTCTTCTGGATACTCCGCCCAGGGTCCAATAACACAATTTGCAAGTGTCATAATCATGTTTTATTGAAAATGCCTATCTTTCCCTGGGACAAAGCAGGCCATATACTGCCTGAAGTGCAGCCCAATTAAGTTTGCTGAATTAGGCTTAATCTGAGCAGACAATATATTCCTATACACTTCAGAACTTATCTGGCTGCTTCAGTCTTCTGTCACATCACCAATAAACACTGGTTACCCAGTGCTATTGGAAACCATGCATGCCTATGCCATCACACTTCCTCCACTGTGTTTTACAGATGATGTGTTATGCTTTGGATCATGAGCCGTTCCAAGTCTTCTCCATATTTTTTTCTTCCCATCATTGTGGTACAGGTTGATATTAGTTTCATCTCTCCTAAAGCTGCTCCAGAACTTATTTTTTGCAGCCTGTTTCTGTTTTATTGAGGGCTCCTTTGACCACATATTGTGGGTTCAAAGCAACAGCTTCCAAATGCAAATGCCACACTTCAAATCAGCTCCAGATATATAGCTTACTTGATGCAGAAATAACAAAGGAATAGCCCAGTCCTGTCCATGAAACAGCCTTTGAGTCAATTGTCCAATTACTTTTGGTCCCTTGAAAAAGAGGGGGCTACATATTAAAGAGCTGTAGTTACCAAACCCTTCCTCCAATTTGGATGTGAATACCCTCAAGTTGAAACTTAGAGACTGCACTTTCATATTCATTATTTAAGTGTAACTTTCATTTATTTTGGTAAACAGCCGAAATAACAAAACTTGTGTCATGTCCAAATATTTCCGGACCTAACTGTATATGTATATCCAGTATGACCATCCCACTTGGCCATCACACCTATACGACCTTGTTGGACATCCCATCCCAAAACCTCAGGCATGTGTATGGAGATGCCCCCCCACAGCTATAACATCCTTCACTATTCTGGGAGAGATTGGTATGTGTTTCAGAGTGGTTTAGTTCAAACCCTTACAAAACCAACTCAGACCATTATCCCTCCTCCAGCAAGCTTTACAGTGTTCTAGTAACATTCTCCTGGCAAACCCAGATTCATACATCAGACTTCCACATAGTGAAGTGTGATTCATCACTCCGCAGAACACAGCACTTTACACCAGAAATCAGGAGTTAAAAAGGCCGTGCGAGTGAGCCTATTGGTCACCTGCAGGGTCTTCCTCTGGCATCAACCAAATTGGTTGATGCCAGAGAAGCACCCTGCAGGTGACCAATAGGCTCACTCGCACTGCCCAGTAACCCCTGACGACGAACCTGCGGATTTCCGCTTCAGTCAACTCCCGCGATGCCGTGAAGATAAGGTAGGCTAGATGGGGAAGGGACCAAGGAAATTAGTAGACGAAGGGGAAGATTCTTCCTATGTGAGTCTTCGTCTTCGCCTACGTTTTACCGGCACTGTCTTCTCTTTTTCATGTCTTCGGAACGAACACGAAAACGCACTCATTCGTTTTCATGTTCGCCCGAAGACGAATGCACAAGTCTAGTTTCTGTAATATAGGCAGGAACATGCATATATCCATGCTACTCTGCATAAAATAAATTCCTCATATAAGACACATTAAGAAACTAGCTGGCTGTACGTTTAAGAACACTTGGAGATCAAACACATCAAGTTAATGAGCTTTATTGCAAAACTGCTTATGCTTTAAATCCCAAATTATGCAAAATACAGCTCAACGTAACATCTTTTCGTCAAACCTAAACTGACTTTGATGATAATGGATGATGGCTAATGTGATTTGCCAAAATGTGTCAGACATGAAGATTAAACGTTTATTATCCAGAATCAGAAATAAAGAAGTAGCCCGTCATTTTGCTTTTATTTGGTAAATTGAAACTGTTCATGCTTTTCATGTCTGTTTACTAAATATACAAAAAAGGTTTTACTTTTAAAGGTTTTTACATTTTGAAATTACGAAATCTACTAAATTAATGTTGAAAAACACCAAACTATATAAGGAATTAAAAAAAGAGCCAAAAAGTGTATATCCAACAAATGGATATAATAATAAATATGCTGAAAATATATGGTATGGTACATTTTCTAAAATAGCATTTAACAAAATGTGGACATTTAAACAATTTTATTGGTTTTCAAATGTTTACCATTTTCGGAACTACTACACATATAATTGTGGGATAAACCTTGAACGTTTTATAGTCTAAGTTATGTGCATTTTTTAGACTTTTTTATTAGTTTTGCTAAATAATACTATACACAACTTCAAATTGTTGGCTTCTTTGGTCACATTGTCATACTTGCTATAATAATTAACCAGACAAATATATGAACACCTATTTGTGAGTATGAGCTTTGAGAAGATGGTAGCAAAAATCAAATATCATAGCCATTTAGGTTTTGGTCTACTTTAACCCCTTCAGTCCCCTATGGACATACCTGTACGTCCATAAAATGCATCTCAGGAAACCCTTATGAACATACCGATATGTCCTGACCTTCTTGTAGCGGCAGGCACAGGCTGATCATCGCTGGCTTTCTGCTGCCTGATCCCGTGTAGCAGCTGCCGACGCGAACCCCGGAAAACTGTTACAGTTTTAAATGCCCAATTGTGCGATTGGGCATTCCCTTCCGGGTCGCCTCACCAAGAAAGTCATTTTAGGAAAATGCTGGGTTATCCGATCGCTCCAATGAGGCACTGATCACAGACACTGTGATCTCTATGCAAGTCTATCGGGACTTGCATCGAGATCACAGTGTGATCGGTGCAGGGGGGATCGCAGGGAGGAGAGTGAAAAACAATTTAAAAAAATCACTAAAATAACACAATAAATAAAAAAAATAAACAATAAAGTGAGCTAAGTGATGTCATTGTGACATCACTGGCATTAATAACATGTTCAAGAAGTCCCTAAGAGGCCCTCTAACCATACTTCACAAAAATGCAAAAAAAAAAACAAATACAAACAATACTATATATATATATATATATATATATATATAAATATATATATATTATAACAACTATAGGGTACTATATGTAAGGGATGGATATGGCCCTCTAGAAAAAAACTAAAGATGTGGGGTATTTCCGTAATCAGGAGATGCAGCTTAACAATTTTGGCCGGGTTTGTTTGCCGTAAAACATACCCTGTGCCAAAAACCTTGGTTAAAAAAGCACAGGAAATATTTTCTGCGGCCACCTTTGACAGTGATTGGTGGCCACATAGCTGCAAGAAGAGTGCCCAAATACCCCTGATACGATAGTCTGGGTCGTCTGCTTTACAGAAATATATACTTTTGTGGGTATTTTTGGTTTATTTGTTTAAAATTAGAGTTGCATCCCCATCATGCCTAATGTAAAAATTCTACGGTTTTGTAAAGAATAATGTACACCCTATAAGTGCTGGGAAAATATGGAAATTATATATACATTAGGTATGTCTGAAATCAAGACACCTGAAGTTATAATCTTGGAGGGTATTTTCCATCACTAATTGTATGAGGATACAGAAGGGAAATTATATAATAAATGTTTTTTTTCTAATTGTCACTAGTTTTTACTCAATTTTTGATCCTAAATTTTCAGCTAATTATCTGACTATGGTATCAAAAGAGAGTCCTCTCTCTCTCCTTGAAAAAACAATATATAATTTACATGGGTACAATATTTGCAGGAAAGGGGAATAATCGCTGAACTGACAAAAATGCAAAAATGGCAAAATTGCTCTGGGACTTGAGGTGCCAAAAACCCCTGGGACTGAAGGGGTTAAAGGTAATTCTGCCTTTGGATTAACTAGCAATAGTTTTGAGGACTGTAATATATAGCTTTGGTATCTAGCTGGTCTACAACATGTGATATGTCACATACCTTATGGTTTGAAAATGCAAATTATACATTTTTGACTGGTAGAAATATTACATCAATTGTGTACTTCAAGACGGAAATCAATGTAGAATATTTAAATATTTTTTGCGTATAGAATTTGCCCTCAGCAGTGCCTTTCACCTTCAATAATCCTTACTTCATTTATAACATTGACAGGCAAGAATATGTTTTTTTCTGCCGTAAATAAATGGACTTCTTTGCAAAGTGAATGCCTCTTTAAATTTAATAAGGAGAAATTACATGTTACCCAGTTGACCCTTTGACAGAAATATGGCCTGTTGGTTTGAAACTGATGGATGAAGTGTCCTACTAGGGAAATTATTTATGCTCAAATGTAACTGTTGTAATAGAACAATAGAACAAGGTTCTTACAGAATGAACTAACAAATACTGTTACAAAATATTGCTTATACATACCTTATTTATAGCTATATAAGTGAAGGATATTTTTAAGGAAATTTGACGGGAATTATTAAGGGGGGGCATAAAAGATATATATGTACACACGCACACACACACACACATTATATGGACAAAAGTATTTGGACACCTGACCATTACACCAACAGGGACTTTTATGACATTGCATTCTAAATACTTAAATATGCAGTTGCTCCCCGTTTGCAGTTATAACAGTTTTCACTTTTCTGCTTTTCACAAGATTTTGGAGTGCTTCTGTAGGAATTTTTGCCCATTCATCCAGTAGAGCATTTATGAGGCCAGGCACTGATGAAGGCCCAGCTCTGGCTCTCTGTCCCAATACTTTTGTCCATAAACTGTATCAAAATAATGAAATGATGCTTATGCATGCACATGATCATATGCATGATGGATCATATGCGACTGTTGATCATTACATCGCTGCAAAGAATGGTTTAAATCTTCTTAAATTTATAATCAGTTGTAGACCAAAGAAAAGTCCTTATACCAAACACATTTTGTTTTACCGATACCTGAAAAATACTGGGCATTACTGTCTGAAATTGTCACATGCGGGCCTCAAAACATAAATCCCTCATTTGTCTGTGATGTTCCAAATTTTTGAAAGAAAGTAACACAACTCCACTCTGTCCTCTTCTAATAGAAGAGCTGGATACAGTATGAAATGTTCCAAAATGTAGTATAAATTATACATAAGTGCTGGATACCGAAAAAAAACCCAAGGGGGAAAACTGGGCAAGTTTCACCAAAGTAAACATCAAAACTATTGCAAACACTTAAAGCATTTATTAAACAGAACGCAAATAGAAGATTAAATTATTCAGAGCTAATCATCAGCATTTCCCTGCCAGAAATAACATTTTCAACATGTACTGTGTTCCATCTTTTCTCTGTTATTTTCTTATTTGCAATGTGTTTAAAATCAATCCGTCACACACAAAAACACGACAGCACTGTACAATAATTAGAGTGTTGGAAGCCTAGCGGCTGGTACTTTGACTCAGGAAACATGTGTTTCCTGACAAAATACTGCAACCACACGTATGCTGCTTACTGTGGTCATGCATGAGAAGGTACCTAAAATCATACCATCCCAGTGTTCCAACTGGAAAAGTAGGAACCCCCTCCGGAGCAGGTATACTCTTCCCTTCTTCCTCACCCAGTGAACGCAACACTGCCAACAGCTCCAGGCATACTCTCCATGCAGCCTGGGGTTTGGGAATGAAGCAAATGCATATGGTAAGAGGTTTCTCATTTTAGCACCAAACTTAGCAGCCTTAAAGTGCATAAGGTTGCTGGAGTGTCCCTTCAACATCTGTAATTCATAGCAGGTCATTCACGGGTAACAGAATGGAACATGAGGGAGCTTGAACTGGTCTAGGATATTAGCTGTCTTTCTGTCATTGAAAAGGTCAACAATTAAAAATGGCTGGTACCTATTTGAATCTACAGATAAAAGGGGGGGGGAGTGTCAAGGATTTATATAAATCACAGAATTCTAAAATTTGCTATAATTTGTGTTACAGCTACTGCTATGTGTGTGCAACTCTGGACTTATAAGTGTACAAAATCTCTACATAATTATTTTTAATATAGTAAAATATATCATATTTATAGATAAAAAAAATCAACTTCAACAAACTGCTGGAAAATACATCAATTACTATATATTTGAAGCAGATGGTTGGGACATGTGAAGCATCACTGGAGGATATCATAAAGTTATAGCCCCCAGTGATCAGCTGTTATCTGTGGACTTTATCTTCCAAGATTACCAGCAGTTAAAGGGACAATGTAATGTCTCATACAACACCTTCAATGAAGAATGCATATTGAAGTACTTTGGAACTCTGTTAATATGCATTCTTTACATGAAAGAAAGAAAAAAAAATATTTACCATTACACTACTTTACCATTACCTTATTAGCACTTGTTTAAGCTGTTTTAAAACAGCCAGTCACTGGTTTTTGTAATGGAGCAATAAAAGCTAAGTTTTATACCTCTGCAAAGATTTTGTGACAATAGAAACTGAAAAGTATTCATGAAAGTTTCTGTGCTATGTTTATGTGATAAAAATAATAAATTGCAGAGTATGCTAAGGTTTTTTTTTTACTTTGCATACTAGAGAGCGCAATTAATCTGGAAGAGGAAATTCTGATCTATATTAACCCCTTAATGACAAAGCCCGTACATGTACGTTCTCAAAATGATCTATATTAAGGTATGGCTAGATTTTCACGTGTAGCGTATGAAATATATTATTCAAGCATATTCAGTTTTGGCTTTAAATAATTAATACTGTCTAAGCAATGAGACTCAGGAAAACAAAAAGCATCATTTATTTTTACTCCCAAACGATCTCTTTCATGGGAAGTGTAAACAGAGCAACTGAAAGTCTGGATATTGGAAACTCAGACCATTCTAACAAATGACCTGAAGCCAAATAACATGGATTAACTTGGTTACTTGCTTGAATATTTCCCTTTGATATGTGCATGGGAATCATGTATTTTTCTTGCACTATAAGTGCTTTATTGAAATTACTTACTGCTAGACCTGTTTTATGGACCATCTTTGAGGAGGTAGTGTGATGCAGGTAATCTTTAATGGTAAATCTGGGACTTCAATATTCATTTTTTTTGACCATGTACCCATTTGTTATAGATTCTGCTGCAAAGGTAAGTCATTTGGGACAGAAAAGTGTACACCACATCAGACCCTAATACTGTATTATGAAAAAAAAACTACATAACATCTTTTAGTAAGATTTTTTAAAGAAATCTTTAACCTGTTTTAGTAACAAAAACTGGCAAATAGATTTAGAACATAACTAAGTTTGTTAATTAACAGCAATCTATTACAATCTGTATGTAAATTTGTCGAGTATAATGTATTGTACTTACAAAAACTGTGTTCAACTGTGCTCTCTCTCTGCTGGTCTCTACTCCTTGAAGGAAGACAGCAAGAAAGAAAAAAAAGATGGAGGGCAGGAAGGAGTTGAGAAGAAAGTGAGACAAAAAGCAAGAGCAAGCCAGAAAAGAAAGATGGTTAAGGTAGAAGAGATAGTGGGTTAAATGAAAAAGGGAAGAAAAGAAAGGGAGAGGAGGAAAAGGGGGTGATAAGTAATGAAGAGAGAAATAGAAAGAAAGGGAGGAGGAAGGTAGAGAGACAAAGAGAGAGAAGAAAGGGATAATGAGCCAGAAAAAAAGAGAAAGATGTAAGAAAGTGGGAGAGAGTGGAGTAAGAAGGCAGAGAGAAAAAAGAAGAGAGATGAAATAAAGAAAGAAAATGAGAAGGAAAAAAACTGCACAACATTTTACGCTAGTATATTATGAATATCAAATGATACGGTAAAATAAGACCCTCAGCCACTTTTTTGAGTTCTGGTTCATATTTTGTTATTTACACTGAGATTATACTTTTCAGTTCCTTTATGTGGATACAAAATATATCCAGAGTGCAGATGTCGAGTTCATCAGTAATAATAATAAACATGCTCTATGGGTGGTTTAATGGAAGTCATGAGAGAACATTACAATAAATGTTTTATTTATTCAAGTTGAAGTAAAAAAGAAAAAGTTTTTACAAGTATGTAAAACATAATTTGCTGAAACAACACTTACTAACATAAAAATTAATATCATGCAATAAAAGTAATTAGGAGAACTCAGTTGGATATAGACAAATTAACTGATTTGTAAGGAATCTTTGATTCGGTTGCTTTTCAAGTATCCCTTGAAGTAGCAAAGATTACAATACCATGTAATTTTAGCCTTGTGCAAGTCTCAGTGATATCAACAAAGGATTTAATTCAACATCACTGAATCTATACGCCCTGTACTGCTTAATATGTGTAATGGTCAATGCCCATCTTACTTAATGTTAATAGCCACCATCATTTCTAACAAAGGTGCCAATTTATAGGAGGAAGTGATTGCGAAGAAGGCAGGAATATTTCTTAAGAGTTATAACACAAGTGCAATGTAATAGTTTATGTTTAGGAAATCTCTCCAGAACCTTAAAAAACACATGCAAAGTTCATGGCCAATTCAATGGGCACAGTTTAAATGCAATTAAAATTACTTACAGTATATAAGCCATGTAGAACTTGGAGTGTTGGGTTACTTCTTTAAACAGTATGTCCTGCTTTAATGCTCAAGGAAAAAATAGCTTGCTTCTTGGGCTGAATGGTGTCAGCCAAAAATCCGCAATGCACGATACTTATCAAATATCTACATGCCAAGAACATTACATTACTTTGTATTAGTAATAGCTACCTAAATATCTATATATCATGGGAGATAATCTACTTATTCATGATGAGAAATATATATGACATACCTACATGACCTATATATATTGGCACTCACTCTTATGTATTGTTACTCAGGGTACATAAGCCAGATGGAATTATAGAGGAGCAAAGTAGAACATGAGATAATAAGACTAAAATACAAATTATGCATATGGACACCTGACCCACTTACAGTGCCCTCCATTAATATTGGTAAATATGAGCAAAGAATGCTGTAGAAAGTTCTCTTTTTTGTTTAAACCTTTGATCTTTTCTAAAAAAAAAAAATACACAAAATACTCTTCTCTCATGGATAATTGCAAACAAAACACAGGTTTATATAAAAAAGAAATTGTGAATATAAATGAATGTTTATCAATACTTGGTGTTACCTCATTTTGCCAAGATAACAGCTTCTCCTATAATGTCTGATGAGGTTGGAGAATAAAAAGTGATCTAAGACCATTTCTCCATACAGAATCTCTCCAGATCCTTCAAATTTCGAGGTCGATGCTAGTGGGTTGTCCAGTTCTTCAGTTCACTCCACAGGTTTTTTATTGAGTGCAGATGACTGGGATTGTCATGGTGGGACATGGTGGGACATATGATCAGTATACTATTTGTGTTGATTTTGTATCTTTTGGAGCATTGTCCTGCTTGAAGATCCAACCACAGGCAATTTTAAGCTTTCTGGCAGGGGCAGTCAGTTAATATTTGTTGATATTTGATACTGAGTCCATGATGCCATGTATCTTAACAAAATGTTCAGGTCCTCTGGCAGAAAATAGCCCGAAAACATTAGCGAGCCACTCCCATATGTAACGGTGGGCATGAGGTATTTTTCCATATGGCTACCTCTCTGTGCCCAAAACCATCGCTAGTGTTTATTGCCAAAAAGATCTATTTTGGTTTCATCTGACCATAGAACCTGATACCATTTGAAGTCCCAGTAGTGTCTGGCAAACTAAAGATTGTTGAGTTTGTTTCTGGATGAGAGTTAAGGCTTTTTTCTTGTAACTCTTCCAAACAACTTGTGGTGATGTAGGTGATATCGATTTATGGAGACTTTCAGACCCCAAGACGCAACTAACTTCTGCGATTCTCCAGCTGTGATCCTTGGAGATTTTTAGGTCACTCAAACCATCCTCTTCACAGGTTGATTCAGTCACATGTCCTCTTCTAGGTTGATTAATAACATTGCAGTTGACTGTAACTTCTCAATTATTGTCCTGATGGTGGAAATGGGTATTTTAAATGCTTTTGTTATTTTCTTATAGGTATTTCCCATTTTGTGAAGCTCAGCTTGCCACACATCACAACTATATGGACTTAATGGTAAAATTTCAATTTTATTTTTATCAGTTTTTGAGATAAACAAACGGAACAGAAAGGATGAAGAAAAAGCAAAGTTTAAGTAGAAAATATTGGATTAGCATGTCTCTAAGCAAAGTACTGAAAATATAATACACAATACTTCCTCGAACATTACAAAACACCATATAGAAAATGTTTAGATGTAAATGGGTCGATATACAAATGTATTCCTTTGCACTGAACCTTTGTCATTGATACCCAAAATACATGTTTCTTGTAATACAAGCTTCATTAAAGGTAGCACTACTCAACTCTTAGATACCATCTAAATAGCAATTTTGCCAACATGTATTTAACCTTTACAAGTTTAGTAGTTTTACTTGTGTTGAATGTAGCTTGTTCTTAGCCTTCATCAGTGCAGGACCATTTTTCCATGTATCCATTAAAGAGTGTTTAGAAGAGAGACAGTGTTATATCACACGCAGTATGAACTCAGAACCTGGTGATTCTTCTCCGCAGACGATTATTTTGGCAAAATGCACATTTGGATTTTGTTATTTGTTGTATCTTTTCTTTAGTTTTTTCCCCTCTTTTCTCATATCTATTCATTTTCTTTAAGACATTGTAGTAGCTGGTTGTACATGATAGTGTAACAAGCTATAAATACTGTTTCACATAATGGAATAGTAATACTTTATTTTCTTTCCTAAATATTTTTAGCCAATTTATAATAAAACTTGTGTTTTAAATTATTCTTTTTGCCTTAATAGGGGGGCAACCAAATTTGGACTGTTTGCCAGGGAGCAATTCACTGCCATGTCCTGGACCAGCCTGTACCAGTAGGTAAAGTAAGTGAGAAGTAAGCTAGCATTTTAACTCTTAAGCATACACGCATGAAGAACAACCTTACAACTTAATAGGTTAATTAAGCCCTTAGAGTCATTAACTGTGGGATTCTATGATTCATTTGGCTTATTTAACCATAGCCCCCTTCCTAGAAGTATTTAGTACGGATTTTTTAAAATTAATTTTCATATAGAATTTGAAAAATGTAATTAACCTTGCATTATGACACATGTGCAAAAGACAAGGGTATTTGCTAAGCTAAGAGGAGGATAGGAGCATTTATGACTTGGTTGCATCTCTTGAGTCTTGCATTTAAATCACTTTAATCCTCTGAAGCAGAACTTCCATTAGAGTTAATAAACAATCACCAATGGAACAGAGGTGAACCTGAATGTAATTGATGTTTCTCTATACTGTATATACTCTATCTTCTGGTATAACACTGAATTACCTAGGGTTACCCAGAGTTAACACAGGGACATTTTCAGCATAATCAATTGTTTCATTTTTATTTAATAATAAACTTCCAATGAAAAAGCTTTAGGTGAAATATATTTTGTCAGACACAAAGGTTTAAAGTTTTGAATCGGTCCATTGTAAATGTCTTAGAGCGATTAGCAGATATTGATGGCATTAAAAACCAGTATATATATAAGTGATATATTCCTTTACACAAACTTACAGTGGGATGTATAATCAGTGGTTTTCACTCGGGTCACTATTACTTGAAAATAAAAAGGTAGCAAAAACATTTGCATATCACCCCCCCTCTTTGAATCAAATTTTCAAGCTACTTCTAAAGGTATAAGTGCTTCTCTGTGAGCATTTGAAACATAAAACAAAAAACAACATATATACATGAATGGCCCACGGATATGACTTATCCTCCTGCTATTATATATCATGATATATACCATATATATCTCACTAAAAGGATTAAGCTGTGGCTGGCACATCTTAGATGGTGTGGTTATTCAGCACAAAATGATAAATGTCACCCAGGCTTTCTACATCAATGGCTTCTACATACGGGAGAAGATAATTAGCTATGAAACTGGCATTTTTAATGAACACATGCTAGCATTGTGATCAGCGTATTGTTAAAATATTTAGAAGCCATTGACTTCACTAAGCATAATTAGGATAAAAAAGTTTATGAGTTTAAAGCATTAGTAAATTCCTAGTTCACTTCCTAGAGTGGAAGGGGTTCAGTGGACATGCACCCAAGAGGCATCAAGACATAAACACACTTCAATGTGAGTAGGGTGGGGACATTGAAACAGGGAGTGTGTTGTGTAAAATAAATACAAGATCTACCTATTCAATGCAGAAGCAGCAGAAAACAATGAAGAAGTCAGCACAGAAAAAGTGCCACATTTATTACTAGTCATAGGGTTAATAGACTGGAAAAATAACTAAATGTACAGTATATATGAGTGGGGGACAAGTTTCTCATGCAAGCTTTCTAGCCTGTTCAAGGCTCGTACACAAGGTAGTCATTTGATGTTTTGGCTTGTTCCTTCTAAGTGGTGCATCTGTTTCCACTGATCTTATGATATTGACCTTTGTACTATGGTTATTAAAACTCCTTTTGATCTCTGACATCACTTCATTGCATCGTCTTACGTGAATCAGACTGCTAAGTATGGCTGCCTACTTTGGGATTCATTTGCTTTGGACTTCACAGGTTTGTCTGGTCTGAATTGATGGCAGAACTGCAATGCAGGATTCCTTCTCACCAACGCTTATGATCCTTAATAAACACCCCCTATAACAAGAGTGATTTACTCAATAAATATTTTGCCACCAATAAAGATAACACTCTATTTTTTATATGTTTTGTCCACAAACTAGAGGTTTTGCTGGTAGTGTAAACTGACAGTATTTCAAGAACTAAAACACACTGGATGCATACACAGTCAAATGCCTAATTTTGTCACAAATGTGTTTGTTGTTTTGTGTTGTCCACAAACTAGATGTGTTGCCTAAGTTAGAAAAAACATGACGGCAGAATGCATTGCTAGAAACTGCTCGCATTTACAGTTTTTGCAATTCTATTGCAAAGGGGTGTATTTCAGTTGTGTTGACAAACCAGCAGTAAATCACAGCAGAAACAAATCTACTAATGAGCAGGTCACACTCCCAGCAGTTACATCCAGTATTATTCACAGTAGGATTCTAAAATGGTATTTTAGAAAGAAAGTCACAACTAAACAAAGTATAACATGCAAATATTTCTCCATACTTAATTAGTAATGATTCAATATGATTTTGTAAAACCATGTGCTCAAAAAAAAGTGTAATTTCCATTGTAGGAAAAAGTAAATATTATGTCAAATTTACATATGACAATTGTATAAATCAAAATATGGATGTGCCAAAAAATTTACAATATTCTTGTCAGTGCCTTGTTATTAGACCAGTGGTATATTGTGGTGTTTTGTGGCTGTCTTGACTTAAAGCATGGCATTTCGCGTTGGGCTGGTTTCCTTAGTAAGGTGAGCAATAAGTGGAGTAACATAATGGAATGTTATGTGATCCTATACTATGAGCATAAGTGGTCAAAATGTGGGGGGAAGGAGCCAGGTCAATTATGTCCACTCCCAGGGTCAAAGCTGCCAGAACAGAGATCTGTATCCTGGCACGTAGTATAGAGGATGGCAGGTTGGACTTAAGCTATGGGACAGCTGAGGCACTGGCATGGGTTAGGCCCTGGACAGCCCCAGCACAGTGCCCCAGCTCTCCATTGAGCCTGAATAGGGTTGCAATTGTAAGAACAGAATGTTGGCATAGGAACATGTAAATAGTTTTTTATAAGCCTTGGTAATAATGTTCTTATATAATCTGAGGACCACTTGCATCAATAGCAATTTTATAATGTGTTAGTTTGCACTTAAAAATACCACCACATAACACAATGAACACAATATTTGGGAAAACAAATCTCAGGCAAACAGACAGACAGCACTGATAAAAACATTTTGTGGCCCAGGACCACACTGTTTGTGCACCCATAAGGAAAGAATATGTCTGTATTAATCTCAGTTGCTAAACTTGCACGTTCTCGCCTGCAACTCGTAACATGTAAAGTTCCATGTCATACCAAACAACTCGCAGATTAATGGATATGCAAATCATTGAGAAAGTTAGAAATCAAGTGCACAAGACTGGAGTTGAGAGTGTTCAGGATATCTGCACGTATTATCTATTTTTATATTCAGGACAAGTAGGTCTGACAGAAGGGAGACTAATAGGCAGCTTGATCTCCCATGCATTTGTAGGGATCCCTACAATTGAGAAATTGAGAATGTAATAGTACGTCCTTGGGTGGAAAGCAACAACTTCCTGAGAATGGAACAAAGCGTTAAATGTCTGACATCAAGCAAAGGTATAATATAATATACTTTGAAGGGTTATTTCTTTAATTATGCATGATGACTATTAAAGTAGTTAAAGTAGTTTTGATGCACATGAGTTGAAACCAAATTTGAACATCACGTTCCCTGAAAATTCTTATAATTGTCTTCTACAATGCACTTTTCTTACCTCTGGCTTTAATTGTTCTAAGTTGCTTTAACAGACTCTTTTTTCAGTAAAACATGATCTAAGTAAAATATTACTTTGTTCTGTAACCTAAACTACACAGTAGAGAAACTAAAAGGTGAACTTATATCTTCAAAAATCTTTACACACTCCAATCTTGAGGAATTTAATTTGTACGCTCTCCTTGTAATTTCCAATAAGTCCCTTTAGACTATGATATGTGAGGCTCTTTCTTTGCTTTTTTATCTTTCTCAGAATCCAGTTTAAATGCATATATTTAGAAATTCTTGGTACTGTGTTCATGTGAGACCCTAAAAGCCCGCAGTTTTTTTTGGGGGGGTGGATAATATAATTTAAGAAACATAATTGAAACCATGTTTAGTTTTGATTGGAATACATCTAGGGCCAACCCAAACAGCCAGAGGGTTAACAACCATTTAGACAGCATTTTAAACCACCGTATTCCCACACAGTCCCTTTTTATATTATATTGCTGGGTGTCTGTGGCCAGGCTTGCATCCAAACTAAAATGTAGATACAAGTTCCTCCTCTAGTTCCTACTGTACACATTGATCATGTGAATTAGGTTAAAATTTTGAATTTCATCCACATGATCCATAGTTTTGGGTGAACAGAAAGGAGTAACAGAACAACATATAATGATGGCATTATTTCTACCCACTTATGAATGAATACATTCGTATTTGAACAGTGGTGTAACATTAATCGTGACAATGGGTGCATTTGTGAATGGGTCAAGAGTTCTAAATTGCCTAGTAGGAATGGAATATTCAAATATCTGTGGCTTGCCGTTAGAAGCTGTTTTCTTTTGTAGTCACAGAGTGCTAGAATATTCACCTTCCTCTCCTATTAATGCTCTGTCAGCATCCACTTTAGAATGGGAACAATTTAACAAGAAAAAATAACAATTCAAATCCTGTGACAAGTGGTTAAGGGGTGTTTGCTTTTCTACACACAAATAATTTACCTTTCTAATACAAATTGGTTATTTTGAGCTATCAAGTTTTTAAAGAGACATTCCACCCTTTTTAACATGTAGCCAAGAAAGAATTGCTGTAATCCTACTTCTACAACTACTATTAACAACCTCTGCTGCTCTCTTGATGATGCAAAATCCATGAAGGAGCCCATGTTATCTTGTGTAAAGAATCAAAAAGTGATGCGCCTCATGACTTTATGTGCATGTCTCATTTTAGACAACTCCATATTGGGTGTATTTTATTTTGCTTTGTATGCTTATGCACATTGAAAGATATTTTTTTTTTCAAATTGCCTTTCTCACATAGTGTTAACGCTATCTACTCTATGTCTTAGTTTCTGGTGACAATAGCTTTAGAATATATACTATATGGACAGACTGTGGACAGACTATATGGACAGACTGTGTCCATGAATGGAAAATGGAAAATGTAATGTGGAAAAAACAAACAAATATGGAAACAATGCTCAGAGTAGACATAGACCCAGCAGAATGGAACAAAGGTCTTAACAACATTCATCTATCTCTCTTAGAAACCCAATACAAACTGTGCAACAACTTTTATCTAACCCCAATTAGATTGGCACACATCTATTCTCACCAATCCAGAATATGTTGGAGATGTAACCAAGCTGAGGGTAACTATCTACATATGTGGTGGAACTGCAGTAAATTAAAAAACATATGGGAAAAAGGACATAAGAAGAGATCCCGCCGCATTACACCAGGGATGGTCCCCTCTTGATGCATCACAAAAACCTTTATGATACACTGTTTATTAGCTGTAAAAAAATAATTGCCAAACAATGGAAACAATACTTGGCTATCTCTCCACAAAAGCTAGAATTACAACTAAAACATAAGATATATATGGAAAAGGGGAAAAAAGGCATTAATTAGAAAAATGGCTCATCCCTGAAAACCAAAAAGATGTGGGAAAGAATATGGAGAGAATATACATCATACAGTAGTAACCCTGATCATATAGTTTAACAAAAGAAAAGCAGTTGCTAATATAGTTTTTCAATATGATCCTGTTCTTAACCCCCCTCTTGCGATTCCCTTGACTTTTAACTGATACATATTTGTCTTATTTTTTGTAATGTGTTTTGTCTATTTATATTTGAAAATCTGTTAAAGATTATATAAAAAGTATATATACTACATGGACAAAAGTATTGGGACCAACAGGTCAGGATTCTTTACGGGCCAATCAAGTTCTTCCACAACAAACTCATCCAACCATGTCTTTATCGATCTTGCTTTCTGAACTGCGGCACAGTCATGCTGGAATAGAAAAGGGCCTTCCTCAAACTCTTCCCACAAAGTTGGAAATGTCTTGGTATGCTAGAGCATTATGATTTTCCTTTACTGGGCCTATAATAATGAGGTGTGTCCATAAAGTAATTAACACAGCAGGGTCCGTAAAGACATGGTTGGATGAGTTTTGTGTGGAAGAACTTGACCGACCACACAGAGCCCTGACCTCAACCCCATCAAACACCTTTGGGATGAACTGTAAGATTGCGATCCAAGCCTTCCTGTCCAACATCAGTGTCTGACCTCACAAATGCTCTACTGGATAAATGGGCTAAACCACAAAGGGGCCCTTTTTCAGCAATCATCACTCATGTGTACAACGGCATGTTGTGTTCCCTAATCCAAGTTAAAGTTTAGAAGGCAAAGTGATCATTAGAAAACCGTTTTGCAATTATGTAAGCACAGCTAGAAATGTCCTTGTTTAGAAATGTCCTTGTTCACAGCACTGTGACCCCAAACTTTAGGGTATGTATATATATATATATATATTATATATATATATGTATATATATACTGGCTCGATTATAGGCCGCACCCGAGTATAGGCCGCACCCTAAAAGTTAGGTGCTTTTTTAAAGAAAAATTGTAATAGATATAATAGATATGCTGCCACTCTGTGTGTGTCCCCCGAGACATGCTGCCACTCTGTGTGTGTCCCCCGAGACATGCTGCTACTCTGTGTGTGTCCCCCGAGACTGCTGCACGACTGTGTCCCCCCGAAGACATGCTGCACTCTGTGTCCCCGACACATGCTGCCACTCTGTGTGTCCCCCCAAGACAAGCTGCCACTCTGTGTCCCCCGAGACATGCTGCCACTCTGTGTGTCCCCAAGAATTGCTGCCCTTCTGTGTCCCCGAGCGACATGCGTGCTCACTCTGTGTGGTGTCCCCCGAGACATACTGCCACTCTGTGTCCCCACAAGACATGCATGCCACTCTTGTTGTCCCCCAAGACATGCTGCCACTCTGTGTGCCCCCCCAAGATATGCTGGGCACTTTGTGTGCCCCCCCAAGATATGCTGCCACTTTGTGTCCCCCCTCGAGATGTGCCCCCCTCCCCTAGACTTACCAGTGCAGACTCCTGGGGTCCCGGGTGTCTTGCGGGGCCGGCGGGGGACATCTATTCTACGCAGAACACGTATACAACTTCCGGTGCCGGCACTTCCGCCATGGGAAGTGCCGCCAAGGAAGATTGTTTAAGCTTATGGCGCAGATGTTCACCGGCAATGTGTGTAAACAACCTCCGCTGCTGGCACGTCTGCTCGATGTGCTTTAACAATCTCCAGTGGGAATTCCCGGCAAGGGAGATTCTTAAAGCACATAGAACAGACATGCCGGCAGCGGAGGTTGTTTACGTGCGCGCATCGCTGCTGACGGTGAACGTCTGCACGATGCGCTTAGACAATCTCCCGTGTCGGCACCCCCCCGTGGGAAGTGCTGGCAGGGGAGGCTGTCTCAGCGCATCGGAGAGTATAATGCAGGTCCCCTGCACCGCTGCGGGGATCTGTATACTAACCCTGCTGCCTGCCTGGCTCCAGGAACTGCATGTCCCGGGCATCGGGCAATATGAATTACACATTCCTGCGCTAAACCCCGAATATAGGCCGCACCCCCACTTTAAAGACTTAAAGTGGGGGAAAAATATGGTATACACACACACAAATATGGTATATATAATGTGTGTGACTAGCCAGTATGTTTAAGAGTGTGGTAATAGCACAAGGTTTATTAGCTACATTTGTTTTTGTTCCCTTCTTTTTGTTCATCCCTTCTAATGTTCCAAGTCTTCGTAGACCAGCAAACTGAATGCATGAGAAGTCATTTGGAAAAATTCAGAATAATAGAACTGCTGCAGGAGATATGCTTGCTTAACAGTGTCATAGATAAGCTATAATTGTTTTCAGGATTTAAAATTGTAGACTGTCTGAAATATTTCATCTTTTCTGGAACTGGAAACTTTAAATGTAATTAAGTTTTTCAGCAATGCCATAGGGTTTTTAAATTTGTTTTCTATATTTTACACAATCTCAGCCAAGTCTGGAATGCATTATCGTCTTATATGAATAAATATTAATATAGATCCTTACCAGGTATTCATTAAAAGAGATAACATTGGAATAGAATGATTAATTTGTAAGTTCACAAAATAACAAGCATTAACTTTTTGAGTGTGGATATAGAGGCAAAAGGTGATGATTGTTGACCTTATTTGCATGCGCCTACCCAGAATCCCTTGTGGTTGCGGCAGCACCATGAGATTTCTGAGGGAAAAAAACAAGCCTTCTGGCTTGTCTGGTGTTTGTAGATGAGTGTTTAATAATGCGTCTACTACCCCCTTACACTAATATATACATACATACTGTACATACTGTACAGCATATGCACACATACTCATTATAGCATCATACATGTATGCACACACACTCATTCTTTCCCTGTATGTTACTCATACACACTTCTCCCTCCCAGGACCTTTCTCCTCTCCCTCTTATCTTATTTGGAGCCCGGTTTTCACTGCAGCTCACACTTTCCATGTGAACTCTTATGATACTGCTGTCCTACTACTGCAGTGTAATGTAACCTAGACTCTGGAAGGAGAAAGGCACCTTTTCTAAAACTCTTTGAAAACCCTTTTATAAAGTTACTGTACCAAATACTCTCTCTCTCCCTCTCTCTCTCTCTCCCTCTCTCTCTCTCTCTCTGTATCTATCAATCTATCTATCTCATGTAGATGTACCTGTTACACGATAAGACCTTCGAAATATCACATAAAAAGCACGCAATTCTAAACCATTACCAACTAAAGAAATAAAGCAGCTTTTATTACAACCTTGGTCAGTGTTATCATTAGTCTACAGGAAATAGTTCACAAAATCAATACTTTTATCTTCTGTCTCGGTAATTAGATACTGTATCTTTTTTACCTCTAATGATGATCCATGTAATATTAGCCAAGCTTTTTATGTTGCTAGACCACTGTATTAGTTTTCTTTTAAGCACATTAACCCTACATTAGAGTGTAGCAATTTCCAATGATTCATGTGTATTCTCATACATTGATTCCTGTGTATGCTCATACATTGATTCCTGTGTGAATCATGTGGTCTCTACTTCAATATCATTCCCTTCTGCAGTATATAGATAACCAAATGATCACACTAAATCATTATCTTGAATAGTAACCTGGCTATATTTGACGAAGTTCCAGAACAGAATGTCCTAAAACTGTGTCAGTATCGGGAACAGAGATCCATTGCCGATGTATTTTTCGTTAATGTTAGGTATAAAATTTCATGTGTATATTATTTAGCACACAACCCATTTTTCTTTGATTTGAATAGGATTGTTATGACACTTTTTTTTTGCAGCTGCACCACCCAACCTTTGCATAATTTAGTATCAGGCAGTGACGCTGCCACTAACTCCATTAGCATCAACACTACTAGGAGCACCATTACAACAATCAACGACTAATCCACAACTTCAGAGGTTTCTCTATGGCCAGATGAATTTCAGCCCAGTTGCCAATATGCAGGATTCACATGCATAATCATGCATAACTGTTATTTTAATTATATGTTAAAGAAAGCAACGTTTGGCGGGAGTACCCAGTTAGGGTACAGGTCGATCCCGTCACACCCATCTCCAGAAGCATATAAACACATTGGAAAGAGTTCAGAGGAGGGCTACAAAAATGGTATGTGGTTTACAAGCTAGAAATTATCTGGAAATACTCAGATATCTCATGATCCGAGCACTTGACAGCTTGTGGGTCATGCTGAAGGGTTTAAAACATAAAGTAACGTACCGATAAATAAATAAGACGGACAACCAACTGGATTTTGAAAAGGCCACAGCTTTATTTATTATAAAAGCACTGTGACACGTAAAAAACTTTATTTGAATTGTAACATACATAATGTTATAACATTGTAACCTCCATGGCTTAGGGTCCCTCCACCCCTACTACCACACTTCAACCCCATGGAGGTTACTACCACACCCCTTAAGGATAAACCGACATCCTTTTCCGACAGCTCCACCTCCGTCCGGGAGCTGTCACCAACTTTTGCCGTGCACCCCTACCACGAGCCGTAAACCGCACTAGCACGTGGCATAAGCACAACGGCCCCCTCATCCCTTGGGACCGTGCCCGCGGGAAAGCCCACCAAACGTGACAAACAAACCCGGTTTACCTCTGATACCACCCAATTATAACCAGGTACCACGAATAAGTACCTAAAACATCAAACCGGAACCTCAGTTCCCCGCCAACCAAAGTAAGTCGCACCACGCACCCCACAAAGGACACAGACCAAAACAACACACTAAAAACAGGGCGGGCGGGAGGGAAAAACTTCTTTGCTGCTTTTAAAATTTAAAGAGGAAGGCCACGACCCCTGGCCTTCCTTAAATAGCCAAAGGGGGGCATACGCCCCCTTGATTAGCCTAGGGCCAATCTGAGGTCAAGCCTGACCCTTACCATCATCAAGGCCGGATCATGGGGCCCCTCCTGTTATTTCTGTGTCTCCGGGGCCTACTATATGTATGGCTTGAAGGAAAAAGAGTGGGGTGATGCAATACATTTAAATACATAAAGGGATTTAACAAAACACAGGAGGCAAGCTTATTTGAAAGGAAGAGCAATGTTAGAAGAAGAGGTCTACTCTTGTAGAGGTCTACTCTTGTAGAAGACTGGTAGACTTCTGCTGTGTAACATTAAACTGTGCAACATATGAGATAACATATTAGAGGAGGAGCACCCCGTGCATCTTCTTCTTTTGAATTTATTTCCAATTTGAGCAAACCGTAAAATATGTACCCTTTAATGCATTGGATTTTGATATTGGCTTCATTGGTTGCACAAGCGCAGTGCCTATTTTGCGTTTTTGAGTGGCAGATTAGGTAGGAGATAATGTGATACCAATGCTTAATATTAATAGGTTGTAACATAATGTAAGGGTGTTTCGTATAAGAGCTCCAAGGCCCTTAACTCCTTAACCTGTCCTAGTGCACAGATTACACTATTGCACTAGAGATATTTTTAATAAATAGTTATAATTAAAGATTTTATGGCGACAGATGTCTTTTAAGATCTACCCATCTAATCTTATATTTTTCTGTCAGATTCACTGATGTCATAACTGTTTTAGTTACTAAAAATAGTAATAGTAATAGTTTCTGCAAAAACAGAACATTATACCACATTTTAATATGTTATTTTTATCTGTATGTTTGAAGAATTGTTTTGGTCGATTTACTGAAATATAAAAAAAAATTACACTAATGGAAGAACTACATATGAATGGTAAGTATCTTTTTAACAATGTATGTGCCATTATCTTTTTTATTTCTACACATCTGTTCAGTGATATTTAACTATTTTACGGTTGTGTGTCTTTTTACGTTTACCAAGCAATTTATTCAGTTGAAAGTTATAAAGCATCCAACTTTTATTAGAGGTTGGTAAGATGTGTTCCAGTGTATGAATTAATTAATATCTAATGAGCACACAACTGAAAAGGTCACTCCCTGCAGAGACGTGCCAGTTGTTGATGGAATGTGAATTGACTTTGCATTATCCACTGAACTTTTAAAATTCAATGTCTTTTCCCTTTGTCAGCAGTCACAATTTTAACCTATAAAATAACTTCTTCACTCTTTTTATGTTCCGCTTGCCATTAAGGGAAATTATTATAGCTGTATTAGCCCAAGAGAAAATTGAGTCATTAGTGTTTGATACCATTTATTGAGCCACAGGGGTGTTGCTAGGTCTCCAAAACATGCAAGGATAGAGCCCATAGCAGATTTGATAGCAGTGGAGTCCACTTTGGATGTTGTCACTGCACACAGTACATACACAAATATTTACAAAACATGTATGAATTAACAAAATTCTGATTTCTTCATTTCCAGCAACCTCGGTGAAATATGTAATGCCCTGCACGGGGCGGCATGCAGTTGTAGGGAATAAGTGGTAGGGTCATGCAGAGATCAGCAATAGGGTTGAAAAGTTCACAGGTTCTACTTATAAAAAAAAGGCATACTTATATACAGGGAGGGCTGGCAGCCTTAGGCCTGGGGGGCAAGTCTAGTCAACTGGCCCATTGCACCATCAAAGCGGCTGCAAGCGACATTGAAAGTGGCCGACGCGCAGCAGTCACTCCACCAGCGCCTAATGAAATTAAAGTGGCCGGCGTGCACGCACCGCATGCCTCAGCTCTTCATCACACCCCCTTTAAGATGTGGGAAGAGGAGCTGAGGCATGGCCATTGGGTCTGAGAGCCGCATGATGCAGGGGCGTACCTAGAGTATTTGGCACCTGTGGCAGACCCTGTATGTGGCACCCCCCCACACACACACACACTTTAAAACTGCATAGTTTCTATGGTTAGGCAAACATTGACAGGGGTACAGCATATTTGTTATCATTATATACTTAGGGATTACGCGGTACCACCGTCAATGTGTGCCTATACATTGAGCCAGACACTGACAACCCCTATCACTATATACTAAGCCAAACATTGATGTGGCGTAGGCTTACCATGTCAGTGACTGGCGTAGTATATAGTAGGGATGCACCGAAACTGAAAATTCAGCATTCACTTGGCCAAAACTGAAAAAAAAACAAAAAAAACTTTAAAATACTTTATTAAAAGTAACACCAAAATTAGACAAAAAAATCAACAACAATATTAACATATATATAACAACAATCACAATCCTATCATGCCCAGGTTCTAGCATGTGCTGGCTGACTTAGCATGATAGGAGTGTGATTGCTGTTTGCAATATATATATATTAATACTGTCATTGAATTATTCTGTCCAATAAAAGTGTTAACACACTGAAGTTGGACCAAAAAATAATTTATAACAGCAATCACACTCCTATCATGCCTAGGCAGCCACTACATGCTGGAATCTGGGCATGAAAGGAATTTGATTACGGACTCCCTATGCCAAGCTATCCCCCAACACTTACACATCCATGCTATCTGAAACCCTCATTCACAAACATTCAGCATAACACCCATCACTCTCACACACTTACATTCAGCATAACACCCATCACTCTCACACACTTACTAATCCACTCTCCCTGAATCTTGTCCTACCTTTTCTTCTTTCACTCTCACTTTTCCTCCTTCTCCTTCTTCTTCTTCCTGTCCTTCCAGTGCACTGAGCGCGGAAGACGGTGGGCGTGGCTTCAGTGTTGTCCCGGCGCACAGCCACAGTTGCCGCGGCAGATGAGCGGCAGCCGGGGTGGACCGCCCCCTCCCGCCAGGTACGCATGACGGCCGCATTCAATCCTGCTCGCGGCCGC